>JARHVA010000880.1:1062500-1115000 GCA_037957365.1 Torreya grandis
CTATTAAGATTGGACAAAAGGAGAATGTAGATACCATGGAATATGTAACAATTGTATAGGAGGGTAGGTGACTGCAAAAATCCTCTGAGTGCATAGATCTTCTAACTACCATACTTCGTTAGAAAATGACCGGCCAGCGAATACATTCACATAGAATAATTTTAGAATACATTCTCATATAATAATGGTCATGTGAAGCAAGATATAGACAACAAGATTTAGACAGTTTTATGCATACCTAAAAGTATGTGTTGACATATGATTATGTTTTCAGTTCACATGATGTACTTTCTCCCTATGGAAAAACTAAAGGGGGGAATGTTAGGATTTATTATTTACATTGAGTAAAATTCTAATAACTATTTCCTGTATGGTTAATACACTAAGTTTTTATTATTAGTTTGTTAGTCATATATATTATTATATAAAATAATATATTATGATTAAGTTATTGTAATTAGTGAGATATCTAGGAGATACTATTCCCCCTAACTATAGCAAATATGTCTCCTATCTATTTTGTAATATGTTTGTATGTAATATTTAGTGTGTGCAATATAATATATCAGTTATATTATAATTGTGCGTACTTTTTATTCAGATCTACTACATAAACTCTGATTGTTTCCATTATAATGCTCTTTGGACATTGGTATTAAATAAAACAATACTATCTCCAATTTTTTCAGGAGAGGGGGGTTAAGTTGAATGTGAAAAATACTTTTGGAATTAATTTTTTATAGACATTGGGTTTAAGTAAAATAATACATATGTAGAGTTTTTTATTTTATTTTTTGTGTGTGCCTCAGAGGGGGGCATTCACATGGAATTACTTAATTACATAGAATGTCGGCATCTCAGCCCATATTTTAGAAATATAGTATATTACAATGATGAGTAAGCATACATCTAAATCAGTGATCTCCTTCAGATAAATAGGGACGAGTAAAGCATTGCACAAAATAAATATCTAAATTTAAATGTTGTAAAAGGTTTTATTTAAAAAGATATGTGTTTTTATTGAGTACCCTTAGACACTACTAATGCACCCCTAATTTGCTCTAAATTTCTTACAAATCACTTTTTATCACAAATAGATTCAAACATTCAATCTTGTTAGAGGTAATAAGTGATTTATAAATTTTCTTTTAAATGCAAAATGTTTGTATAAAACATGGAATGAAAAGTGGGTATTTGGTGAATAAAATATCCTTAGATAGTATAATATGCATATACATTAAGATTTATAATCATTAGGAGTGTTTGTTATTAAGTAGAAGTATTGCCAATAATGTGCTAATGTAATTACTTGTTGTCTAGTGCAGGGCAAGAAGTGATCAAAGAT
The DNA here is from genome assembly GCA_037957365.1 of Torreya grandis. Classification (NCBI taxonomy): domain Eukaryota; kingdom Viridiplantae; phylum Streptophyta; class Pinopsida; order Cupressales; family Taxaceae; genus Torreya; species Torreya grandis. The sequence continues at coordinate 1,063,846 of JARHVA010000880.1, forward strand.
AAATAAGGATTGAAGAAAAATGTCTCTTTTATGATGTCAATCTCTTAAATGTGTGAAGTGTTTTAAAAAAAGGTATATGAATGCCTCTTTTTTATGTTATGAAAATAAATATTGGTTCTACCCTATTAAAAGTAGATTTTTTAGGGCATATATCCTATTATTAAAGTTATATTTAAAAAGCAGTTGTATTCTTCATATTGTTGTCATATATCCTCTACATTCTCTTAATTCATTTTTAGTATATTATATTCAACCATGTACATGTTTTAAATAATAAGAATTATTATAGTTTCATTTCTTTTATTATATGTTTGTAATGAGTTGTGATATGGAATAATTTCATTAGATTTTAATCATATCCCTTGAAGAGGATGTGTTAAATTATATTAATCTTAAAACTTTTGAGTTCTCAACTAAATTTTTAAGTGGTGACCTAAGTTCTACCCCAGTTAATTATTGATTAGAATGGTAATCTTGGTTGTCTATTTAAATTATAGGGACATACTTAATACAATTATAATATGTTACCTTCTTTCTACTTGTAATTGCATTATAAGAAGTATAACCAAACAATAATAAAGTTTTAACTTTTTATTTCCAATTTATAAGTGCACTAAATGAGATATGACTCTCTTGGTATTAACCTAGTAATTTTTTGAGTTGTATTCACTCTTCTTTTTGTTTGCATACACCTTTAGAGTAAAGAATTGATGTAATGTTAATGAATATCAAGAAACACCTTGATTCCAAGCCAAAACTAGATATGGATAAGACTTAGAGGAACTATCATCCTATTTTATTAGTGGTTTGAAAATGGTTATGTTTAATCTCTGCATAAGTATAATCCCATGCCCTGTTAAGTAATTATAGATTAAAAACATAATATTTGTTAATGGATAAGTGTAATCACGTAAAATGTGAAATTGTACAACTTTAGTATGGCTAATACACCTAATCTATAGGTCCTCCTGTTGGCTCACACAACCCTTCTAGGCTACTTTTTTTAGTGATTCCCAGTCATCCAAAGCTTTTCAAACTTATCTCTTTCAGACCCAGGTATCCCTTTCAGACCTAGATCTACCCCCCAAGTCTCATCCCCTTAGGACAATAGTACCCAAATAGGATAGGAGCACTAAAACTCAATGTGTCCTATTTTTGACGTTGTTATCCAAGTTTACTTTTGCCTCTAATGATTAGATTCTTTGGGTTCTATCTTTTTCCTAGTTCACCTCACATGAATTCATTTAATCCATGGTCCTCCATTTCCCTATAAAATCCCATTTAAATTCCATTTAGAGGGGTTGACACTCATTTACAAGAGAGATGTAAGAATAAAATCATTTACACTAGATCACTCTTCCTCATTCTTTGCACATAGCCTTCTAATATTATTCAAAGCCTACTCAAGTCATTGCACCAATCCCTATCTAACTGAAGCACATCCAATTTTTCATTCTAGTTGCATTGATCATACTACAAATTACACCAAACACTTCAACAGAATAACTACATTATCTTGATCCCTCTTCAGAGTATTGGTATATAGGCAATGTACCCACACATGAGGTGTGAAGTGCATTCAGTGTATCCTTTACACACTAACCCCTTCTCTCTCTTTCCCAAGTTTACATTCAAGTTAAAGCACCAAGATCTCCTAAGGGTTTTGAAGATTAAAACAGGCACATAATGAGCTCTATGAGGTCCCAGACCCTAAAATTTTAGTGACAAGGTAACACATGCATGCTAAATAGAACCCAAAAAGCTTTCAACCTTAGGACAACAGAGCTAGAATAGGACTACAATGCTGGACAGTAGGGTGTCTTATTTTTGGTGCTCTAATCCAATCAAGAAATGAAGTCCAAAGACTTTTTTATGACTTTTTCTCAATCTTGTTTATCCAGTATCAGACCTTGTCTCAGTCTAGATTAACCAGAAAAAGCTAAGTTCTAATTTCTCTCACTTCTTACTATATTTAGAAAAGATAAAAATACAACCTATTTACACAAATTAGTAGGATAATTCTTCCATATTTATTTACTAATCTACATTTATCAAACCATTTATTATATAGGAATATAACTCCAATATTCAAAAATTAATAAAATATTTGGTGAACTCGACTTACTTTCAATATTTGCGCAAAAACCCTAGAAACCTTAGGGATAATTATTTATAATTTTTTACAATATTTACCTAATTTTTCTTAAATTTAAAAATAAAAAAACTAAAAATTAATTGAAATATTTTCAGTAAATTCACCCAAACCCTAGTTTGCACATACTAGGTCCTATTTGCATACAAACACTTTCAAACCACTATGAAAAATATATTGCTAATTTTAGAAATATTTTCTAATTTTTCCTAAACTATTAAAGTTAAATTCTACAAATTCATAACATATTTTTAAAATTATTAAGGATAATTTTGAAAAAAAAATCTTTTTAAACCTTAGTTGCGTCAACTAGTGCTCAGTTATTTTTTAGGCATATTCCAATCATTTTTTACATTTTTAGTTGCATATCTAAATCAAAAAATCAATTTCAAATTCAAAAGTTCATAGTATTTTACAAATAATATTTTTGAAAAATCCTAGTTGCATATACTAGCTCCTTTTTTCTTGTTGAGGTATCGCCTTACATGTTTCAGAGTCTTGTATCTTTTTCATGCATATTATAGTGCCTTGCTTAGATTATATCAGTCTAATTTTTTATACTATCATCCAAGTCATTTTCATTATGCCACCTAAATTCCTTACATCTCTTCTTTCAAGATGAAGTGTAAGACTTAGTGGAAATCTTCCTAATTTCACTCATATTCCTACAACCCAACCATATACCATGGTTAAACAACCAATCCAGGTTCCAGTCATAGATTCTACACATCCATATTACACTAATTTCAATGAGCATAATTTTGATAAAGAGCAATATGAAAATAACAATGTTGATGTACATAACAATGCTCATGCTCCACCACATTAGAATACTTGTCCACTTCCACCCATTGTTGATAATGAATTCATACTCAACAAAGATTTGATTTTAGAAAATTTTAGAGGAAGACTTAAGGAAAAACCTAAAGATCATACACTAATCCTACAATCTATCATGGAAATAAAAAAGGTTAAACAAGTTGAATTTTTTAGTCATTTAGAGAAACTAGTTGCAAATGACACTATGGAGGAAATTTTGTCTCAACCACCCTCTATAACAGCCCAACCTTCTTCTATGCCACCATCTGTAACTAGTATATCCCTATCTCCTGATGTCATAGTACTTGTTTAAGAGATACAATCTTTTCAATCCAAGGTGCAACATCTTGAGCAAGGTACTACTAGACCTACACAAGATTTAGATTATTTTTCTCTTTTACATACACCATTGGCACATCACATCACTTCTACACCCTTACCATAAGGATTTGTTCAACCCAAGCTTACTCTTTATGATGGCAAGGGTGATCCAGAGACACATTTGAGAGATTTTCACATAGCATGTTTTGATTATGTACCCAATGATTGGCTACTTACAAAAAATTTTCCATGAAGCCTCAAGGATTATGATTTATAATGGTTTTATAGTTTACTAAATTAGTCAGTCATGGAATTCAATCCTTTAGCTGACATGTTCCTAACACATTTTAGCATCAACATTGGTGATAAGGTTTCATATGCATATATTTCACAACAAAAACAAAAGTCAAATGAACCTCTCATGGATTATGTTCTTAGATACAAGACTATTATAGCTGAGTTAACTAGCCCCATGGCTGATCAAGAGCTACAAGACATCTTCAAATAGATCCTTCTCCCAGCACTACATGAATCTATTCTATTCAAAAGATTCTCTTCCTTCACTTAATTGTGTCATACACTCAAAGGAAGATAAATCAAACTAATTTTAATGGGAAAATGTAATTATTCAAGTATCTAAGATACAACTAATAAGAGTAATAGAAAAGTACCATACAAGGTCAAAATTAATGATAATAAGAATCAAAATCAACCAATAGTTAATGCGGCTTCTGAGCCCCTTAAGCTTGTGGTTATATCGGCACCTCCTTTTCATACATTTACCAATCTATCAGTTTCTCCAACCAAGGTTTTATAGTAGTTATTAGAATGTAAAATCATCACTCTCCCTCCTATTCGAGTAGTAGATCTAGCAAAACCTCTTCCATAGGGATATGATTAGCATGCATTTTGTGATTTTCACACGGGACTAGTCCATACAACAAATAGATACATCAGTTTGTGACATAAGATATAGGATTTGATTGATGATAATCTACTTGATTTAGGCACTTCATTTGAGCCTCCAAAGGCAAAACTAATACATGATAAAGCTTTGAAAAAAAATTAGATCCATTTCCATAGCATTCTAAACAAGAGAAAGGGGACACATCAGGTGTTCACCATACATACCAAGCACCTTCAGTGGAATCACATCCTTTGAGTGGTATGACATGGGTGTATAAGTCTAGAGTTCCAACTAGGTCTTTGATATCTTTTTTATATCATGAGATTATCAAGGATAATACAAGTTACAATTCACTATTTATCATAGCACATATTCAGAATCAGCATATTCATAGTGTACTCATTGACAATGGTTCCAATCTTAACATGTGCACTTTCACACTATTACAACATTTGGATTATTCAAAGTATGATATCACTCTAATAGACATATTTATTAGTGGTTTCAATGGGCATATACAGAGTTCATTGGGTGAGATAGTACTTTTATTATAGGTTGGTCCTACATATGTGTCCACACCATTCACTATAATTCCCAATGCAAGAATTTTTGACATATTACTTAGTTGACCATGGATTCAAAAACTTAAGGCAATACCTTCTATAGTTCATAGATACATGAAATTCATTCATAGTAATCAGGTTATTTCAGTTGGTAGAGTTCCTTATGAGTCACCACTCCTCACTTCAAAGCCATCTACTAGCTTACAGTTAGTAGTTCTAGTTATTCCAACTATTTTAGTTTCCATTCCAATTTTAGTTTAGCTTCTAGTTCAGATTCAGACACAATTGTGGCATACATCATTAGTATATAGGTTTCATACACCCTCATAATTTTAGGATTCTATACAACTTCTAGCTATAATGTTCACACCTCAAGTACTTATATTGCAGTCTCATACATCTACACCGAGAGCACCTATTCACAAAGCTTCTTCTCTTATTTTTAGATGGGTCCCTAAGAGCCTTACATTTACATCCACTTCTCAAAGTCACAGGGGGACCCCACATTCATTTTTCACATCAAATATTTCAAAGTATTTATAACATACACAGATTTTAGCTACATAATCTCAAACATTCCATCGTGCCTCACAATCATGCATGATCCCATTATTTGATACAAGACACCATGATAGGGAGTCTCATCTAAGACTCATCAATTAGTATCATTTATTTCCAACATTGATTGTACATAAACTCTCTTTCTTGAATGTACATGGTTCAAATATTGTCAAAAATACAAAAAAAAATCCAACACTTCAAAATACAAAAACATTTAAAAAGTTGAAAAAACACCAAAAACATTTTTTGATTGTATGCATCATCCATGTTTACATTATTACTATCATGCTGGGACTTAAATTTACTATTTCATGCTATCGTATATCAATTTATCTACATTACCATGCTTCACTTCATCTTATTTGAGTGTGTGTAGTGACATCCATCTATTTGATTGCTTCATTCTATCCATTGAGGGGGCATTCCTACTTCTACATTCAAGATATACATCAATATACACACCCACTGGGGGCATATTCTACATCACTACACCATCCAATTTATATCATTCCTACACTACATACTCTAACTTATCATACTAATGCACATTCCTTACTAGATTACATAGATTACTACATTGACATCTCACTAGTATCTAACATTTGTGTATTTCTTAGCACATACTTAGTCTTGTACTACACATGTTTTGAATACATTTGCATTTGCTCTAATTATTTAGATGTGTTTGTATCTTTCAATTCTTACTCTTTCTTTCATTCCTTGCTTAGTGTAGCTTGTGTGATTGCATTTCTAGTTCTTGCTTATCTTTTGTTTGTGCCTTAGGACATCTGCCAATGTCCTTTACTTTTATTCATGTGTGTGCCTTAGGACATCTGCCAATGTCATTTCCTTATACTCTTTCAGCTATTTATGGCCCTTGTGACAACTTTTCTTCTTCTACTTTTATGTATATGTGGCATTGAACATGCCTTCCATACTTGTCTTCTAGTTTGAGTGACATGTGCCCATGTCCCTTGTTTGTGTGACCCCTTGGCCACCCTTGTGTGCTTATGGCTTCTTACTTTGTATGCTTTTTTCTTGATTGTTTTTCAATTGTTGCAATGCCATGATCCATATCATGCATTTTCATGTTCTCTTAAATGCCATGATGGACATCATTCTTCATCCCTCCATTTTTACTAACAAACTAATAAATAACAACTAACATCTAACATTACCAGTTTAGTTTAGTATCATGTGCATGTTCTTACATTTTTATATCTATCTAGGCATATCCCTATTGATCTAACAATTTATCAATTTAAATATTATTATATCTTATCAAATATTTAATCTATATCTTGCATCTATATAACTTAACACACTTGTAAGAATCTTTTCTTTTGAGGGCAGTCATTACAAGTTCATCAGTCCTATCTTCAAAAGAGGGGGCATCACATAAGGGTTTTTCATAGAGATCAAACCTCCTAACAGTCAAAATAGTAGCATTAAAAACACTTGGTATATAATCTAGAGGTTAAACTGATCAAACTAGAGTAGAAAAATAGTGGCAGTTTCAGATTAGTAGTCAATTTTCACATTGGACAATAGTGCTAGAAGTGGATAGTAGTGTCAAAAATAGGGGTGTCTACATTTTGGCACTCCTATCTAGGTATAAAAACACTCAAGGTTTCTAGAAATAGGCAAAAAATTTAGTTCAAGGATAGTTTTTGCACTTTTAGATCAGCCATATTTAGCAGTTTCAGTATAGTTTTCTCAGATATAATGGGTTATCATGTGTGACATGATGGTTCTCACTTTCAATTCAGATTAGGTAGTTAGTATAACTTCCATATCGTAATCCATGTTCTAAACATTAGTGATTGGGGGAAATGTGTGTGGCACATTGATATTATTTTCTTTCCAAATTAGTTTATACCTAGGCATTCTTAGTAGTTGCATGCCTTACTCCATCTACAAGTGGTTGGTATCACATTTGAGTTAAAATTTCATAAAATTTTAGCTTTCCAAGTACCTAAGTTCTTAATTTGGCTTTCACATGAGCATTTTGCATCATTTTTAGAGAGGATTTCATACAAGCCTAACCTCCATCTTTTGGAATGGCCAAGAGTGGCCTAATTTCTAGCACATATTCAGGGTATCCATGCCACATTATTAGATTTATGAAACATCCATGGGATCCATGAACCATCTCATATGGAATCTATTCTATATTGGTATTACTCCATAGCTTCACTTCACAGGGAAATGATGGAGCCAAAGGACTATCCTTTATATTCTTTAGCCACCTATTCAGATGGATTGAACACATAATCCAGACATCAATTACCACATGCATGATTCATTAACTTCACATAATTGGCAATGATGGATCCAAAAGGCCAACCTTTGTATTCTTGAGCCAACTATTTAAAGGGATTAAAAACATAGTCTAGACATTGATTAAAACATGCATGATTCATTAACTTCACATAGTTGGTGATGATGGATCCAAAGGGCTAGCCTTTGCATTCTTGAGCCATCTTTTCAAGGAATTGAGCACTTAGCTCTATTCATGATATTACTCTTGATTCAACACACACTCAGCATCATTCAGTACATTCCAACATCATAATAGGTTTTATATTGGTTCACATACCTGATGAGGTGTATTCATTCCTTTCTCTTCCTCTTACTCAACTCTTGTATACTCTTATTTTAGATATAGTGTATCTAGTAAGAACTAATCTACTTTAAATTTTCATTATAGATCACAATTCATAGTGTGCTCTCTCTATGTACATCCAACATCACACAACTTCATGAGCTTCACCCTTACAGGTAAGTTTAGGTATGCTTTTTATTTTCCTTTATCCTAGTATTTCACTTTGCTACATCACTAGAATAAAGGGGGGGAAATTTAGTCATGTAAAATGTGAAATTGTAAAACTTTAGTATGGCTAAGACACATAATCCATAGGTCCTCCTATTGGCTCACACAACCCCTCTAAGCTACTTCTTTCATTGATTCTCAATCATCCAAAGTTTTTCAAACTTAGCTCTTTCAGACCCAACCAACCCTTTCAGACCTATATCCATCCCCCCAGGTCTCATTCCCTTAGGAAAACAATACCCAAATAGGATAAAAGTGCTAGAACCTAGGGTGCCCTAATTTTGGTGTTGTTGTCCAAGTTCACTTTGGCCTCTAATGGTCAGATTATTCTAGTTCCTTATCTTTTTCCCTATTGGTGTCATGTGAATTCATTTAATCCATGATCATTTATTTCCCTATAAAATTCCATTCAAATTCCATTTAGAGGGGTTGACACTCATTTAAAAGAGAGATGCAAGAATAAAATCAAGTACACTCAAGCACTCTTCCTCATTCTTTGCACATAGACTTCCAATATTATTCAAATCCTACTCAAGTCATTGCATCAATCTCTAGCTAGATGAAGCACATCCAATTTTACATTCTAGTTGCATTGATCATACTACAAATTGCACCAAGCACTTCAATGAGACAAATACATTAGCTTGATCCCTCTTTGGATTATTGGTATGTAGGTAGCATGCCCACACATGGTGTTTGGTGTATGTCCAGTGTATCCTTTACACACTAACCCCTTCTCTTTCTTTCCTAAGTTTGCATCCAAGTTCAAGCACCAAGAGCTCCTAATAGTTTTGAATATTAAAATAGGCACACTGTGAGCTCCATGAGGTACTAGACCCTAAAATTTTAGTGATAGGGTAACACAAGCATTCCAAACAGAACCTAAAAAGCTTTTAGCCTCAATACAATAGCATCAAAATTAGACTATAGTGCTAGATAACAAGGTGTCATATGTTTGGTGTTCCTATCCAATCAAGAAATGAAGTCCAGAGCCCTATTTCTAACTATTTCTCAGTCCTAGTCATGTAGTATCAAACCTTGTCTCAGTCCAAATCAGTTGGAATAAGCTAAGTTCTAATTTCTCTCGCTTCTTACTATATTTATAAAAGGCAAAAATACAACCTATTTACATAAATTGTTAGGTTAATTCTTCCATATTTATTTACTGATTTACATTGCTCAGCCCCTTTATTATTTAGGAATATAACTCCAATATTCAAAAATTAATAAAACAATAATATCTTCCTAGAATGTGATGATTTGTGAAACCTTAACCTTTAACTGAATGTGAGTGACTCTTTTATGCCTTCCAAAAAATAATTATGAAAGGTTATTTAATTGTAATTATGGTGGTTGATGCCATAAATATATCTTGTACTCCTATGGAGATGATGTTAAGTCATTTTGAATTGCATCAAATTGACCTTGCCTTATATTGAAATCAGATTATGTATACTGCTACAAAAAATATTTTAACCAAGATAAGTGTTATCTTGATAATTAACTTCATTTCTTAAGAGTTATTTTCTTATTGAATTCCATTACTATTGATATGAGGCTTTGTGTGTGTGTGTGTGTGTGTGTGTGTGTGTGTGTTGTGATCATAGGTGTCTGTAATGTAGGTTTGTTACAATTTGTATCATAGAATTATTATAATATCAGGAGCTCTAGCTAAATTATCCTTGTTATTTCATCCCTTTTCCATGACATGCCTATAATTATACTTTGTGTTTAGCTACATATGGACAAATTCATTCATAGGACATCTATGGCATTCAAGCACTTTATGATGAAGGGATAATTGAGATAAAAGTGGCACATACTACTATTCAACCTTATGTTCCTTGTGTATTTTATCATTAGTAACAAGCTTTGTAAACCAACAATGCTCTCCAAAAATGTATAGTAATAACAATTATTGATACACATGGATTGAATTATTATGTGATGGTTTGATTTTTTATATAATTTTTTATGGATTATAGTGTTAATAACCCTACTGGTGATCTATATTGAGACCATTTTTGTCTATATATATAGAATTGATGGCATTTTAAAGTTGGATCCATTATTTTTATTTATGAACATTGGATTATGATCAATGATATAACTTGTCATAAGGAGCATACTGTAATTGTTATAAAAATGCAAGTCATAATTTATATTGGTTGGCTATAATTAAATTTTAATCCTTATTTCATATATTATGACCATTAAGGATTAATATACAATGATGAATGGACATAAGCATAAGAAAAATGAGTTGTTTAATTTATGTGTTTATGTTTTGATTCTTTTATGAGTTTGATCATGATTATGGGTTATATTGATATGTTATCTAACACAATTTATGGATTACCCATGGATCTTGTAAGTTAGTTATGTATGATCCATACATGGCTATCCTATAATTTTCACTATTAAATCCAAATGAGTTATTGGTCACTAGTCTAATGACATGTAAGGATACTAACATTTGGTGCACCACTATGATGTTGGGAGAAACAAGGGGCATTGGGAAACTAATTTCTAGTACTCCTAGAAGAATGGATAATATGGGATTATGAAGCCTCATACCAAATTTACTTTTATATTATTATAGATAATTGATATGTGTATTATTGATGAAAACATAAACTAGCTAATAAAAATTATCCATAGGCATAAACTCATATATTGCATGAATGCAAACTTCTCTATTGATTCCTATTGAATGAATAAAATATTAAAATAGAGATTGTAAATAAAACTCAACTTAGAATTGGAGTTGACATGCATAATTAAAAAAATTGAATAAATCAAAAGCCAACTGATCCATGCAAATTTTAGAAAATTGTTATTTTTTGTAACTTTATCTTATAGTGGTTTTTCAATCGCTATTTTTAGAAGTTTTGAATGCAAGCTTAGATGAACCTAAAAATATCCATAGATACTCTAAACACTAAAATTAAACTAATGGATAAATTTTGATTGAATTTCATGTCTGAGTACAAAAATACATTATATATAAAAATAACAAAATCTTGAAAAATACTAAAATACATTTTCGAACCCTGAGATGGTCATGTATGGCCTCATAAAAGTTTTGAAAACATCCCCAACTAGAAATTATAGGTTATGGCTGAATAAAAATTTTCAATATGGTAATTTTGGCATAAACGATATCTCAAATAGAGTTGTGGATCAAAATTTATGGGCTTTAAGTTTGGTCTTTGCATCATTCTCCTCTGGTTGAAAATAACTCAGCTCCTATGAGTTGCCCTAATTTAAACCCTTCAATTTATTCTCATCAATATTTTTCATCTCCCATTCTGAAATCTAAGTGTTATATTCTTGTGGTAGTCCTTCCCATTCTACCCAATACCTATTATAACTTCCTTTCCTTATATGTATTGTTTTCTTATCAAGAACATGTGTTATATTTTCTTTCTTCTTCTTTAGTACCTACTACTTCCAATTTATTTAATCATCTTCTTCCCCTTCACCATATTCTCCATGAAAATAATATAAATATTAAATATTAAATAATAGAGAGATATCGAAATTCTAAGTTAAACTCACCTCATAAGCATTGTCATTGGTTTTCTTCAAAATTTTGCACTATCCAGTTTTATTATGATTTAACTTAATGTATGTGCCTATTGAAAATATTTCTTTCCTAAAGTAAACCATCACTAAATATATATCTTTAAATACCTTTGGCCTTATTCCAACATCTTCTATTACCTTATACTTCTCATTACTTTCTGGTAGCTTTATCCTCACTTTTTCTTGCAACTGTTGTATATACTCTGCAAATGTTTGTACATCATCACTAACTCATTCTCAAATTGATAACTAATCAAATGCAATACACCCATAGGATTTATCCCATAAACAACCTAAAATGGTGATTTTCTTATTATTTTTTTCACTAAACTACTATATGCAAACTCACCCTATGGTAAAGCCAAGTCCCATTGCTTGGGCTTCTCTCCAACTATGCATCTTAATAAATTTTCTAAGATCCTATTTACAATTTACATATATCCATATATCTATGGGTGGTATGCACTAATTAATGTAGATTATTTCCCAATTTCTTCCATAAAGTCATCCAAAAATGTCTTATAAATTTAGTGTCTTTATTTGATGTAATGGTTTTTGGAACACCATGTAATCTCACAACATCCTAAAAAAATAGTTACATAACTCTAGTTGCATCATTGGTTTTATTACATGTAATAAAGTGAAACATCTTTAAAAACTTGTTTACAACAACAAAAAATGAATCATTACCTCTCTATGTGTTTGGTAATCCCAACATGAAATCTATATTCAAATTTGTCCATGGTCCTCTTGGAACTAGTAATGGCATGTACAACCCTGTATTAAATGTATGGCATTTATCCACTTGATATATTCTACATCTTGAAATATACTTTGCCACATCTCTCTTCATATTTGTCAAAAATCTATATCCTCCACAAAATCTATTCTTTTAGCCTTACCAAAATGTCTAGTCAAACCACAATTGTGCAATTATCTTACAATATTTTCTCTTAGAGACAAATTGGAATACATAGTTATTTTATTTTGAAGATATAACCACCAAGTATAATATATTCATCATGAATATTACCTGTCTCATATTTTAATGGATTCCTACACTGCTCAACTATGTTTGCAAAATCTAGGTCAGTATCATATAATTCCTTGATAACTTTAAATCCAATGAATTCACTCACTATAGTAGTTAATAACATCACTCTCCTTCTCAAAGTTTTATCTACTTGATTATGATTTCCTAATTTATTTTTCAAGAGCATATACCTACAAGAAATACAACCACTTTGTATGTCTACCATTTAACATTTTTTGATTGTTCACATGCTTTAAGGCCTCATAATCTGTAAATAGGATAAACTCCTTAGGCACTAGGTAATGCCTCCAATGTCTTAATGTTTGTACAATGGCATAAAGTTCAACATCATATGTAGAATACTTATTTCTTACCTCATTCAATTTCTCATTGATATATGCTAGTGGCCTTCCTTCTTGACTCAACACAACATCGATTCCCACATGTGAAGCATCACAATCAACCTCAAATATTTTATTAAAAATATGGTAATGATAAAATAGGTTTTTATATAATCTTATTCTTCAATAATTCAAAGATTTTTATTGCTTCTCTTGTCCACAAAAATTCTTTTCCTCTCATACAATCTATTATTGGTATAATAATACTACTAAAATTTTTAATGGACTTTATATAAAAGGTTGATAAACCATAAAAACTTATTATGTCTATGATTCTCTTTGAAATAGGCCACCCAATAATTTCCTTTACTTTTTATTAATCCATTCTTACACTATTTTTTGATACTACAAATCCCAAAAATACCAAACTATTCTATATAAACCTGTACTTCTTCAAATTTTCATAGAGCTTATCATTTTTTAACATCTCTAATGCTATTCTCAAATGCCTTAAGTGTTATCCTTTAGTCTTACTAAATATCAAAATATGTTTTAACCTTTTAGGACTTAAAAAGAATAAATCCTATATTTATTAAAGATCTAAGTAGACTATATCAATGAAATAATATGCAATAAATACAACCACTAATTTTTTATATAATTGATTATATTTGGATTTTATAAAAATAGTAATAAAAAATTAAAAGTAATAACTTAGCTAGAAAATAATTGAGATAGATGATCAGGGTGTTGAAAATTGAGATGGAAATTGGTCTGAGTGTCATAAACTAAATATTAGTGTCATAATCCTTCCTAGATAATTACACCATAATTGGATAGTAGTGTCATTATTAGAAAAGTGGTGGTAGTGTCTTGATATTGGTGGTAGTGTCCTCTATGCAAGACTATCTCAAACTTCTGGGTGTATCTATGTCTAGATATTTGAGGTCTATTCCTCCATGCATGGGTTTTGAAACCCTTTATTTTGCCTATAATGACTAATTTATTATGAAAACCATGATCCTCCATGTAACTAGGGCATGAGCTAACAAGTGTGGTTTTTAGTAGGGTAGGCTAAACATGTTCAACACCTTGTTGTGAAGAGACTTGACTACATAACAATACTCTAAGGAGGGATCGATCCTGATGTATTTCTCCCCATATAAGTGTTGGTACAAGTGAAAATAATGTTAGTATGATAGTGGCCTTGATTTCCTTGAATATTCTTGAGACTAGAAATCTAAATAATCTGAGCTTAGAACTACTATAAACAGCAGTATGTAGAAGTAGGGCATAATAGGGATTGATAACCTTAATTGTGCTCAAATTTTTCTAAGTTTTAGTGTGTATTTTACATCTTATTTCCATATAGTGGTTAAAGGGATAAAATTCATGTATATATATATATATATATATATATATATATATATATATATATATATATATATATTTATGCTTTTGTGGGTGATAAAAGATGTATAGACTAACCTTAGGAAGTTCTAGTTTTCAAAATATATTTATTTAGGAAAAGATAGGGAAAAAGACATTAGTGCCATTTTGGAGACACTAATGCCATCTGACACTATTTTCCTTATTATGGCACTAGTTTCCAACTGTTAGAACACTAGGTTCAACATGACACAATTAGGAAATGAGGGTTTATGACTACTTTAGGGTTGACTAGGTACACTTGTGGCCCACACAAGGCTAGATAAGTGTGATAATAGGCTATAGGATAGGTCTAGGGCTAAGCTAGGGATAAGTAGTCTCAAATACCACTCTTAGATCTCAAATACCACTTTTGGATGATTACATTTTTCCCTCTTTATTCTATAAATGTATCAAAGTGAAACGACTAGGATAAAGGAAAAAGAAGCATACTTGGACTTAACTAGGAAGTGAACCCTATGAAGTTAGGTCTGAGTATATGATCATGATCTAATGCATGTCCTTCAACTAAATAATTAAAAAATGAGTCCTTACTTAAGATATATCAAAATCAATAGACTAAACTCAGTAAATAATTAAAATTAAGTAAACAAATTGGAAAGAGACAAGGAATGAATACACCTCATTGGGTATACAAACTAATGCATGAATCTATTAAAAACCTGTGTGTGTGTGTGTGTGTGTGTGTCTATAGTGATCAATTGGTGAATAGATTAGACTAATATAATAGCTTGCTCAATCCTCATGTGTGGGTGGCTTAAGAACACAATCTGGTTTCGACTCCATCATTGCCCACCCCTACTTAGTGGTTCGTGACATGCGAATAGCTTGGATTCCGCTAATAGTGTGCCTAACACTCCTATGTAGGTGGCTCAAGAACTCAATAAGGCTATGACTCCATCATTTACCACCCATTTATAGTAGATGTATATGAAAATAAACTATGAAAAGTACTATAAATGTCTAATTGGGTATATCTAACTATGTATGTCATCTTTATGACTACTCAAGTTCATTAGGCAACTCTAGGCCACTCAAGAATGCCAACCACTATAGATGGATTATGGTATGAAATTAGTGTACAACTTAGAATATGATGTTGGGTGTATAAAACCTAGATAATGGCATGAAATTTTTAATTCCATAATCAACCAGTATTTAATTAATCATATGAAGATATTGTGTCACACACATGCCCCCAAATCTAATATCTGAGCATATGGATTCTAGACTAAGTTATAGTTAATTATATTTGGGTATTTAAATAGAATATGGAAATGGTAATTCCATGCATGATGCCACTAATTTAAGAAAATTGATATGAATTTGAGTTGAACTAGAATTAATCTGAGCAAAACTGAGTACAACTGATAAATTGGTAACTAAATTTGTATAAGCTAGTATTGTGCTTACTTTACTTTTCTAGCCAATCTGGGTTTTTCTAAAATTTAGGCTACTAGATAATAACACCATGTCTTAGAAAATTGTTCCATTTTTTAAAATGTGGTGCTAGTGTCCTAATTTAGGCATTAGTGTCTTGGTCTAATTTTTGTATAACTATACTACTTGTTGGGTCACTATTTTCTCAATGTGTTTACATGTGTTTGATTTTCTATAACTGAACCTATGTGCTAAAAATGTACTATGAGTGAAATTTAAGAGCCTAATATTTTTTATAGAATCATGTGAATTCCCCCTATTTTGAGGGGAGTTATTGAACTTGTGCAAGAAATATCCTCAAAATACAAAACTCTTCAAAATGTGTATTAGTTGAAACATATATGATATATGCATAATAATCTAACATAATGTGCATGCATAACATTGGAATGTAAGATAATCTAAGAATAAGTATGTAATGTAAGATGTATGTCATGTCTAACATTCACAAGGGTATCAAAATAGATGTAACAATGTATGTAATAGCAAATCTGAGTAATAACAAGGTAGCTACCTAGGGGGATGGGGCATGATGTCCATCACAACACCTAAATAGGAAGGTTAGATGTATGAGGTCACTCAAGGAATTGAAAAATAGTCTATGTAACAATAAAATATAAGTGTCATGTCCATGATGCATAAATTATACATACAAAATGTAGACACCTAAATCTGGCCATCAATAACTTCCAATCTAGTTTTGGCCAAGTTCCACCTAAAATGTACAATTTGGCTTTAAAACACTAAAACATGCTAAATGATGTGAAATTGACATATTCAAGTGCTAATTTTGACCAAGGTATCCCTAAATGGGGCAATGCAATTTATGGGCTAGCTAACTTTGATCAAATAATTCTAAGTCAAAATGCCAAATTTGCACCTAGTGCTCTAGATTGATCTTTCCTATCAAATCTCTTGCACAAGACATGTGCCTTTGTTATTTATTTCTGATAACATCTTAAATGGGATAATGGATCCAATGCACCTAACATTAACTTCCAATTCCAATCAAATCAAATTTTGGACCAATAATAATGCATTCTAATCAATTTGAGTAATTTGTGTACAAAGTGCTTAAACATGCTTAAGAGCTAATTAAACGAAATCAAGGCCTAATTAATAATTCCATGGAAAATTGTTGAATACTTATTTTTTTAAATGAATATTGAATAATTGCATAATCAGGTGACCTCATTTCTTGGGAAGACATCCTAAGGCCATAAACGCCATAAATATCAAGATTCATGCCCTCCATGCCTCATCAATGCCTTCCATGATGCCCTCTATGACTCTTAATTACCCCTTCTTCCAATGTCATGATGAGGATAATTACAAACTTAATTCCAAAAATTTAATTAATAATTCCAAAAATTTAATTAATTCTCAACCACGCATCTCAATCTCAGGATGGATGATTCAGGTTGATTCTAGACATTCTCAAAAATCTATAAATAGAGAGGCCATGAACATCATTTCTAAGTTATTTTGGTGCTAAGTTATTATGTTCAAATATCTTCAAAATCCATTATCATTAGTGTTACCATGCCAAATTGATTTCAATCCAAGCCAAGCCACAATCCAAAGCTGCCAAGGAGAGATGGAGGTAGTCAAGCTTCCATTGCCAAGGACTTCATGAGCATAAGCTAAGCAAGCCACCACTATAAAGGCATTTGGAGCATCCAAGGAAGGTGAAGGAATTATTGTGTTTTATTCCTTACTTTTTAGTTGTGTTTGTCATTTTTTTTTTGTTAACTAATCTCTCCCTAGTGTCTAGGCTTAGAGATGTTATGCTAGTTAGTGTGTTTCTTTCATTTTGTTTTCATAAACTAACACCATACTAACCATCCTCTCTTGAGTCAAATTCTTAGATCACATAATGGCACGATTAGTGGGACATGCCCTTGATAGGATTTGGATGATTATACTTAATGTATTTTGGTCATTTTTTCTTGGTATGTTTTGAGACTAAAGCTTGTTTGTTTTTTCATAATCCATGTCAAAATCAATTTTTTTATACGTCACTTTTTAGTCTAAAGAGACATTATGGTGGTCATTTCACACCACACTTGTGCCTTGAAATTTTTGTTAAACTTATTTGTGTGTGTTTCTTTTGAGTTGCAGAGGGCACTGTTATGCTACCCAAAACATGTTAAAACCATTTTATCTTTGAGTCTTTTGAAACATAGCATTGATCACATCATTCGATCATATTTACACCATTAGACTGCTTAATTTATTTCAAGACTTATTTCACCTTGCATCAAAAACTATTTATTTTAAACCATATCATGTATACTATTTGGACCTTTGTGTTGTGTTGTCATGTTGTCCAATCTTGTCTAACCTATTTAGTCAGATCCTAGTCTTCAACGTTGAGTTTTCAAATAACCTTGTCAAGTTTGGATTCAAACTTTGATTGATTTTTGTTCAGGCCTCAATTCATGGGGCTAATACATAGATCTTTCTCTTTTAGGTTGCATAGCTTTGGCTAATCAATAACCCAAATTTGAAAACTATTAATGGTTTGTTTGTCCAACACCTATCCTCATCATTTTTCATGCCTTTATTTCAAATAACATAGCCTTTCTCAAAGATCCTTTTGTCTTATGCGTTATTCCAACTGATCATATTTATGTTTGATTCCATGTGTCGGGTCTATGTCAAAGTTATTTCCAAATTTGTTATATTAAATCAAATTGCATCAGCCTTTATTTCAAGTCTAGCTTTTGATGTTGTTTATCCAAAAGTCCTAGCATATACCTATTTGTTTGAGGGTAAATTTTGACTCTGTATTTGGACAAAAGACCTAGAAACTCAACTTTTCTCTTTCCTAGTTTAGACCTTGTTTGGACCACTTTAACCTAGACCTTTGACATGCCAATTTTTATTTATATGCTTGACCTTTTATGCATATGACATTTGACATTAGAAATTTGATGTTATATTGTTTTATGCCAAGTCTTATCAAATATAATTTTAGAGATACATCTCCACCTTTAGACCATATTAGAGATATAGCTCCACCCCTTTGACCAAGTTATACCAAGTTTGAACCATTTGTCCTTTAGATAGTTTTTTAGAGTTTTTAGAACTCTAAGCCTTTTTATTTTAGATCTTTCATCATTTAAGTAGATATGTCTCGCTACACTTATGGTGGAGTCACTTACAATCTAACTTATGATAGAATGGCCACACAAAATGACTTTTATGGCTTTTGTCAAGACCCCAATGATGCTAATATGGTTTGTGAGATAGATTTCTATCTACCTCATATTAATCATTTATGAGAACAAAGTCATGAAATAACTTATGATCCAATTTGAGACCTTGATTGGTATGAATAGATTTGTGAGGACTTTGAAGACCTAACTATAGATAATGTTGTTTGGGATATGGATATGTACCCTCTTTACAATAATCAATACATGGAACACAATCAAGAACCAGCTTATGAGCCAACTCATGACTGGGATGATATGGTTTATAAGGAGGACTTAGATGCTTTGGCTTATGTGAGTAATCAGGCTCTACCACATCATACCATTTCTATTCCAAGACCACAATATTACAACAATCCCATACCAAGACCTTATCCTTTGGTTTGTGTAAGAAACCAAGCTCCATAATGCCCCTTCATCATTTTAAGACCTAGTCCTTTGACTTGTGTGAGCAATCAATCCCCACAATGCCCTATCGTTACCATCTCAGGACTTTATCCTTTGGCTCATGAAAGCAATCATGATCTCCAATACCTTACCATTATCCAACTACAAGTCATTCCTCATCTAGTACTAATCCCATCTAAAACTCAACCCATCCAATCATTTAAAGAGCAAGATGTGTTAAAAAATGGTATTTTCCAACTCATTGAAAAATAAGGCCAAGAGAACCAACCAATCTAAGATGTTTGTATTGAATCAAAAAAAATTGATAAGTCAACCTATGATGAATCACCTATTGATCCTATATTAGTTGTCAAGAAATCTCACACTAATGAACTAGTCTTTGTCGAGTCGCTTCCTAATGATTATAACCACCTTTGGGCAAATCATTACCTCAACCATGTGCCTATTTTTCAAGAGCATCCTATTGACAACCCATTCTCTGAGGAGTTGTCTCTTGACCTATTTTCCATCCTAGAGGAGTATCACTTTGATAAACTAGTTTTTGTGTAACCCATTATTCCATCACAGGATATTACTTGTCCAATACCAAATATTCAACAAGACATCATTGTAACAAAGTTCCCATTAGATTAATAATCAAATTTAGAGTCAAGTTCTATTTTTGAATCATTTAGCATTAAAATCAGAATCGACCTCAATCTCAATAGTAGATTCAAAGTCCATTGATTAATAATTAGATTTAGAAGAAGAATATGTTCATGGTTTTTACAATATTGGTTACGCATGCCTCATAGATCAATTTGAATACATTTGTAATCCTTCTACAATTTTTGAGGATGATTAATTCAACTTCAACTCAAGTTATCTTAGTATCTTCTAAGAGGATTGTGTAGCCTCTCCTCATTCCATTACCATTCTATAGGGCATTACTATCAACCAATATAGCCATATTATTGACATTCCATCTCCCACAAGTGTCAATTTGGATAAATAGAATCACACTTTTTTGAAATGCATCCATGGTGACATAACAATTGAAGAAGATCAAGGAGGTTAAGACCACATTCATGTAGTAGAAGAACACTCTCCTAGTGAAACTTTTTCAAAAGTGCTAGAAGACAATCAAAGTCAAAAGTCAACATTCTTTAGTGAAACCTTCTTGGAGGTGCTACGAGACAATCAAGATAGATTCATTGGTGAAAACCTCTTTGAGGCAATAATAGCTAAGCACAAAATTTCTTCACTATTGGATGAAGACAAAATCAAAGATCAAATCAAAATAGCTTCCTATCTATAGCCTAATCAGATGGTAGATACTCTTAAGATCAAACAATAAAAAAAATTGGTGGTCCTATCAAGAGAATAAGTCTTCAGCCCTACCACAACCAAAATTATGTCAAATACAAACATTAGAAACATTACGTGTGACTTAAATTCTTGATCTTCATTTGTTTCCCTGTGATTATAAATTTTATTATCATCTATCATTCTATTTTACAATCAAACTTACAATTCATTATTTATCCTTGTTTATCATCTACGACCACACTTTCCTTTATAGAGGCAATAAAGATACCTTGTCTCAATGTTTGAAGGAATCAAAATCAATGACCAAGGAAGAACACAACAACATTCTTGGCATCCAAATCTATATCAATTTCTCGATAGAGAAGAATTTTAAATGAGGTGTGGGATAGCAATTAACATGATCATGTATTTTGTATGTATCATTTGTTGATTAGGATGTACAGTTCCCCATCAACAAGGACAACAGAATCAAAAACCACACCCATGCCAACAACATGTACCATACCATTTCACATTACCATACCATTGCCATTGTTACATATCCATTTGCCATTGTCAAAGATATCAAACATTTACCCCAAAACCTGGGGGCAAACCCTCTTAACATTTTATCCATCTTATCATTCCACTGTTATCTAGACCAAAGCCTATTTTTAGTCATCCTACCCAATCATATTTTGATCTTGGTTCCTTTGGTTCTTCCCACACTTTTATGAGAGGATTTCAATCAGGTTTCAAAAATAAATTTGATCCATGTTTCAATGATAGTCTATGAAAGTAGTGTGATAGTTAATTTGGCAAGATATCTTTCATCTTATCAAGTTTGTTTATGTGAGCTTGATTATAACTCCCTATGGGCAAATCAATGTTTCACCATTCTTGCTACTAGATATAACTGCCTATGGGAAAATTAGTATCATTGACCTATGATGTTGTATCCTAGTTATAACCACCTATGGGCAAACTAGGGGCAACACTTGTTTATCATGCATTGTCACACCACCTTCTTATTACTGTTTTCATTTCACTAGCCATTTGCTAGATTTGAGAACTTGTTGGGACCTAGTTAGTTTTTCCCTACCTTTTATGTGGATGGAATTACTATGACTTGAGGTTATTTTAGGACTATGTGGGTCATGCTCAATTCATGTTGAGGTCACCTCCGTCCCCTTTTCATATGCTCTCATTGTTTTGTGAGCAACCTAAGCCAAACACTCTCACCATTTTGTGAGTAGGTATCTTGTCATTATCTAATGGGTTAAGATACCTCAAATTTCCAAAAACTTTCATAATATTTCAAAATCTAAAAATATTTGTCATGTCTAAGCCCAGTTAGTTATCTTTGATATGCCTTACTAGAGCATTGTCATTGTTAGGATGCTTTCTTTTGCTTTTGTTTTCAAGATTTCTATTTGTTTGTTTATTTCAAGTTGTTTTTTTGTTTATTTGTTTATTCACTTACTTGTTTGTTTGTTTTCATCATTGTTTCCTTGACTCAGTCTATATGTGTTCATTGGGTGATTCCTTAAAAATATTATTCTTGAGTCTATCCATATTCATACATCAACATTGTCATCATAGTTTTTATCATTGGTGCATTAATTTCAAGTGTTTATTGGATATTAGGAGTCAGACCTAAGGTATATTTTGGCCAAGTCTTTATGGTGTTATATCATGAATCCTACCATCACATGCTACAACAAAAATTATCTTCATGAAGGTCTACAATCTATGGAGCCACAAAAGTTTCTCCTTGGCACCTTAGTAAATCCTTCCATCCCACCCTTGATCAAATCAACCCATTAACCATTCTAGTTATATCATTGATAATCAGGATGAGAATCTCCTCATTGGTAGGTACAACTAAATATTTTCAATTGATCAATATTATTCTTCTATTCATCTCTTTCATCACTTTGCACCCACTTATCTTTAATCTATACTTTAGGTTATATCCTTGATTTATGCTTGCTAATCATCCCTAACTGGGGCACAACCATTAGTTTTAGCCAATCCAGGTCACCTTAATGATTATAACTACCTATGGGTAAATCATTATTTTGACTTTTATTTCGATTATAACCACCTTTGGGAAAATTAACATTCTTTTTACATCAATGTACACAAGCATTTTCTCATTTGGATTAATCTTAACCATGGGTTAATTCTACCTTTCTTCTTGTTTCTTTTCAAGGGACTATCCATCAACAAATGTGATAACCACTCCTTCAAGGGGGCATCATCATAGGCTTCCCAAAACCATTTGGAGCTTTGTTATTCAACTATCATCTTTTTTTGGCATACAGTTCATCTCTCATTATTTTAGAAGACATTTCTTTGCCTATGGTTTGCAACATCTTACCAAATAGGGACAAATTGTAGACACCTAAATCTGGCCACTAATAACCTCCAATCAGGGCTTTCGCCAATTTCCACCCAAAATGTACAATTTGGCCTAAAAACACTAAATCATGCTAAATGATGTAAAACTAACATATTCAAGTGCCTATTTTGGCTAGGGTATTCCTAAATGGGGTAATAAAATTTATGGGCCAACTAAATTTGATCAGATCATTTTGAGTCAAAATGCCAGAATTGCACTTGGGTGCTCTGGATTGATCTTTCCTATCAAATCTCTTTCACAAGATATGTGCCTTCATTATTTATTTTTGGTAACATCCTAAATGGGATAATGGATCTAATGCATTTGATAGTGACTTCCAATTCCAATCCAGTTAAATTTTGGACCAATAACAAGGCATTCTAATCAATTTGAGTAATTTGTGCACAAATTACTTAAACATGATTAAGATATAATTAAACCAAATCAAGTCCTACTTAATAATTCCATGGAAATTTATTGAATTCTTATTTTTGGAAATAAATATTGAATATCTGCATCATTAGGTGACCTCATTTCTTAGGAAGACATCCATAGTCCATAAATGCCATAAATATTAGGATTCATGCCCTCCATGCCTCTTAGTTTCCCCTTCTTCCAATTTCATGATAAGGATAATTACAAACTTAATTCCAAAAAATTTAATTAATCCTCAACCACACATCTTAATCTCAATATGGATGGTTCAGATTGATTCTAGACATTCTTGAAAATCTATAAATAGAGAGGCCATGAACATCATTTCTAAGTTATTTTGGTATAAAGTTATTATGCTCAAATATCTTCAAAATCCATTGAAATTAGTGTTACCATGCCAAATTGATTCTAATCCAAGACAAGCCACAATCCAAAGGTGCCAAGGAGAGATGGAGGTAGTCAAGCTTCCATTGCCAAGGACTTCATGAGCACAACTAAGCAAGCCACCACTACAAAGGCATTTGGAGCATCCAAGGAAGGTGAAGGAATTTGTGTCTTTTATTCCTTATTTTTTAGTTGTGTTTTTCATTTGTTTTTGTTAACTAAGCTCTCCCTAGTGTCTAGGCCTAGAGATGTTATGCTAGTTAGTGCATTTCTTTCATTTTGTTTTCATTTTGAAACTAACACCATACTAACCATCCTCTCTTGAGTCAAATCCCTAGATCACACAAAACACATGAGGAACACAATGTAGGGTAAGGGGCCAAAATACAAGGGACATGGGTACATGTCACTAAATCTGATAAACATAAGGCATTAAAGGACATGTTCAAATGTCCACATACGTAAACAACAAACAACTTTTATTAGATCCATTAGAAAGGAGATGTTCAAATGTTTGCATACACAATCAAAAAGGCACACATAAGTACATGGGCAGATGTTCAAAGCATACATATTGTGAATATAAGTGGTGTAGAGCCAAAGATAAATGACATATTCAAATGCCCTTGAATATTAAAAACATATAAATATAATCAAGTCTAAACTAGGTAAGCTTGAAATGAAAGTATGCATGAATATGTAATATAAATTTGTGTAAGAGCTAGGATGTACGTATGTTAATTCTAAAGTAGTAATAAATGGAAAAAAATATGAGTAAGAGTAGCATGATCAATATCAAGATATAACAATGCTAAATTTGGGATGTAGAGTATAGAAATATTGAACTTGGTAATTAAAACTATGTATAGGATGCCCCCAAGTGGGTGAATGTGTCAAGTGAAGACCCATGTATTGGTGTATATGCCCCTAGTGGGTAAATAATAACAATTCTAGATCAGTGTAGGGGACCTGAGTCCTGTAGTAATCCACAAGCACTTAGTAAGAACAAGTTAATCATATATATATGATAAAACTGACTATACTAATACAACTAACATGTGTAGTATCTAAAAAATATAAAAGGTGTAAACATAGAAGTGCATACAATCTATAATTTTATGTTTTTTGAGTAATATTTGAATTTTATTTTATTTTTTTGACATATCATATTGTTTGTAGATTTATAGATATAAGATATGTACAAGAAATATTAAAATTAACTATGTACAAGGATCAAGAGAGAGGGAATGTATGTACAAGAAGGGAGGAACAATACTAATCGATGAGTTTCCTGGGGGACTCACTATCACTATGGCCTATGTCAAATAAGGAAAATGTGATCATGTGTGTTATGTGAAAAGGCAATTGTGGTCCCATAATATTTTGTACTATGTTAAATATATCTAGCTATTTCTATGAAGTGATCCTAAAAATATGTGATAATGACTATGGTGCTCTATGAATGGTAGGGGTCTTAGGGACCCATATAGTATAAGCTATATGTGGTATAGGTTCCCTATGATGGAACCTAAAAAACTAAATAATACTAATCTCAACCAAAAGTGAGTAGAGGGAGGCCCTCTAGAATACACAACATATCTCTGATGTAGGGGTCTCTCTAATAATTGTCTCTATGGGATTGTATGTGTACATGTCAATACTATAGGAGTAGAGCTCACCTACACTGGTGGCTCTACTAAAATATATGGTCTATTAATAATAACTATGATCTAAGCTATATCTAATAATTGTGTTGTATCTAGTAAATGTGTTGTATTTGGTAATTGTGTTGTAACTGGTAACTATGATGTAACTACCTATGGAATAAGTAGAGGAAACTCATATAGAATACCCCCAACCATGACCACCTTATTTACATGTATATATTTTATGAATATATGCATTTTTTATGGGATGTCTTGTAGCTATTGTATCCATGGCCTACCTAATAACATATCAAACATGCCTACACTAGGTACTACTAAGAACTGAGTGGCCACATATGTTATTCTAACCTGTAATGGAATCATAATCTCCCTATTGGAGTTATGAACATGACCACTAAAAGCACTGATATCTATGTCTATAGGGGATATATCCTAATCTAAATACTACAAACATTGTAAAAGTTTGGTAATGCACATGTTAATTCTTGACCCATTTTCAACCATAACACTCTGGATAAGATTATTATCTATGTAGGCTCATATAAAGAATGCGTATAAATTTTTATAATCATCAATAATATCCTACTTTAAAAATGTGATGAGTGGTATAATTGGAAATGTAGAAATGTTTAAATTAAGTCAGGTTCACTAAATATTTTAACCATTTAGGATTTAGCAAGTATAAATCTTATGTTCATTAAAGATCTAAATAGACTAAATTGAAAAAACAATATGTAATGAATACAACAACTATTTTTTTTATAGAATTGAATAAATTTGACTTTTCTAAAAATATTAATAAATAGTGCAATTACTAACTTAGATGGAAAACAACTAAGACATATGATCTAGGTGCTAAAAATTGAAATAAAAGCTAGTCTGAGTGTTGTAAACTAGATCTCAGTGTCAAAATCCCTCCTAGATATTATCACCATTATTAGAAAAGTGGTAGTAGTACCTCTGTTAATAACTATCATGAACTTCTGGGTGCACCTATGTTTGGATATTTGAGGTCTATTCCTACGTGCATGACTTTTAGAACCTTTTATTTTTCCTATAATTACTAATTTCTTGTGCAAATCCTAATCATTCATGTAACTAGGGCATGATCTAAAAAGTGTGTCTTTTATTAGGGTAGGATGTACATCCTCAACACCCATTATTAAGATAATTGACTACTTACCAATACTCCAAGGAGGGATCAAGCCCAATGTAGTTTTCTCCACCTAAGTGCTAGTGTAAGTGTAAGTGATTCTAGTATGATAATTTTATTGATTTCTTTGAATGTGTTTGAGACTAAAAATATAGATAATCTGAGCTTAAGAATATTTTGGATGGTAGCATGTAGAAGTAGGGTAGAAAGGGATTTATATCCTTAATTGTTATCATCTTGTTTTGAGTTTGAGTGTGTATTTTGCATGTGATTTCCATCTAGTGGTTAGAGGGCTAAAAATCATGTATATATAATGTTTTGATGCTTGTGTGGGTGATAAAATATATCTAGGCTAACCTTAGGAAGTTTTAGTTTTGAAAATATATCCATTTAGGAAAATATAGAGAAAAGGACATTGGTACCATTTTGGGGACACTAGCACCATGTGGCAGTAGTGTCATTATGGTGATAGTGTCTATCTAGTAGAATACTAGGCATAAAAGGCTAGGATAAGAAAATGAGGGTTTGGAACTGCTTTAGGGCTGAGTATGGATGCATGTGGCCCACATGAAATCTATATAAGTGTGACAATAGGCTCTAGGATGGATCTAGGGATAAGTTAGGGATAGGTAGGCTCAATTAAAACTCTTATCACTCAAATACCACTTTTGGTTGATTACAAAATATCATCAAAATAAACCACTACAAACTTACCAATGTAATCTTATAGCACTATATTCATCACCCTCATAAATGTGTTGGGTGCATTATATAATCTAAATGGTATCATCATCCACTCATATAATGCATCCCTAGTCTGAATGTTATTTTACATTCATCTCCTTCATGAATTTGAATCCAATAGTAACCACTCCTTAGATGAATCTTAGTAAAGTATTTTTATCCTGCAAGAACATCCATCATATCATATAAATGAGGTATAGGAAATTTATATTTGAAGATAATTTTATTGATTGATCTACTATCCACACACATCCTCCACCCTTCATCTTTATTTGGAGTTAGAAATGCTAGTGTTTTATATGGACTCATGCTCTCCCTTACTACACCCTTTCTTACCAATTTAGTAACCTATTTACTCAGTTCTGCATGTTCTATTGGACTCATCCTATAAGTTACTTGATTGGGTAGAGTTGATCTTGGAATAAAATTAATATGATGTTGAATGTCTCTCTTTGGTGGTAAACCATCTAGTAACTCATCAAGTTTAAAATTTACATATTCTTTCAAAACTTTTGTTACTTCTATTGTCATTTTCACCACTTGTGTGTCTTCTTTATTTGTTATTAATGCATAAAAACAACTTGTCATCTTCATGTATTTGATAAATTATTTTGTAAATGATAAGATTTATGATTGTCCTTCTCATTTAATAGATAGTAAAACTACCTTTGTACCACCATTCTAAAAAGTATATGTGTTATTTTCTCCATTATGGATTGATTTTCTATCAAATTTCCATGACCTTCTGAATAACACATGTCATGCTTCCATTGGTATAACATCACACCATATTTCATCCTTGTTAGTTTTTCTTATATAAAATTTGATTAATCACCTTTAATCTATTATAACTTCATTATATTTATTAAACCATGAAGTATGATAAGGATAAGAATGTTTTTCACACTACAAACCTAGTTTCTTAATCATGTCCTTATAAAGCATATTTTCACAACTACCACCATCTATAATTATTTTACATATATTACCTCCTAAAGTAAAACTTGTTTAAAAAATATATGTTCACATCAATGCATGAACACCTTCCTTATTCTACACCTATTCTTTCCTTGAAGCAATCATTGTTATCCTCATCATGAGATTTTATACAATATGTTATTGCAACCTCAATATTTTTCTCTTATGTCTTAGCCTCAACTAAATTCACTCTTGGGTGATCTTATTTCCTCCTTTATTATTCATGATATTATGGAAATTAAATTTTTTATGTGTCCTTATTTTCCACATCTATAATAAATTTAAAACCTACGTTGATTTGTAAACTATCCTTTAGAACCACCATAGCCTCATCCTCTCTAAAATCTCCTTCTTCTTTGTTGGTATTGAGATCCTTGTCCATTATATTATTACATTTATACACCACGTGATGATTCTCCTCTAGTGGAATTAAACCCACCTCTAGCATTATTGAACCATCCTCATCCCCAATTTGAGGGGATTGACCTCTTCTTGACCCAATACTAGATGATCTTATAAAAGTATGTCTATTTTGTTTTTCTTCTACCTCCAAAGCTAATTGATAAGCCTCTTCCATGCAAAGTATTTTATGTATGATCAATTCATATTGAATATAAAACTTCAAACCATTTACATATCTTATAACCATCTATAATTATATTTTTTCATGCTTCAATTGTATATAAAGTTTTTAAAACTCATTAGTATAGTCTTATATATTTTGATTCTTTTATATTAAATTTTATAACCTTATGTAGAGAGTTTATGCATTATTTACATGAATAAAGTCTCCCTTTGATTCTTATCTATATTTATCCACATGTTGATCTTTTCTTTACACTTTCTTTCTCTCTCTTTCTATAGTTGATCCCACCAAATCATTGCATGACCCTTCAATTTTGTGCATGTAAACTTTACTTTCTAGTCTTCTCTCAGTGTTTTCCATTTAAAAAACTTATCTATTTTGTTCATCCAATCTATCAAATTGGCATAGTTTATAAACACTAAAATTAGCCTAATGGACAAATTTTAACTAAATTTAATATCTGAATACAAAAATACATTATTTCTAAAAATATAAAAAATTTGAAAACATACATTTTTAGATCATTAGATGGTCATGTATGGCCTGTAACTTTTTTAAGCATCCCTAATTATATATTATAGGTTATTTATGAATTAAAGTTTTCAAGATAGTCATTTTGGCACAAACGATATCAAATGGATTTATGGATCAAAATTTATGGCCCCCAAAATTTTGGTCTTTGAATCATTTATAATGACCTTACGAAGGAGAATCTTGGGGCCGAGTGTGTTATTTTTTGGCTTCCCTTAAATTACATACTATTGTATGGAATTGATAAGGAACTTGGGGCCTAGGGGGCTACTTTTTGGTTCCCTTCCTGTCATAATTATGATACATGCACATTAATCTATGGCTATTAGATCAAAAAATTAACTTTAGGTTGTGGAAGGTTGCATGTTGGTTCCCTTTATATAGTTATTATACATACTATCATATATATCTTAGATAAATCTATGTAAAATACACAAATAGATATCATTATCGAATCAGCTATTCCACTAATGTCATAATTCAAAATGATATAGGTGCCTCAAGAATGATATCTATTTGTATTACATATATTTATATAAGATATGTATGTTAGTTATATTATATTTAAATTTACAATAAAATTTTCTTATACAAAATTTAGTTTTTAAATAAAAATGAAAATTAAATTTTTATATTTTTTAAAATTAATTTATTAATTATGATTATATATATTCTTACATTATTTGTTTGAATATTATATTGTGAATTTGTGTATAATATTTTTTTCTAAATATTGTTTTAATTTTCCATATATATATATATATATATGGAAAATTAAAACAATATTTAGAAAAAATTATTATACACAAATTCACAATATAATATTCAAACAAATAATGTAAGAATATATATAATGGACATAATATGTGGAAGGCTACATGTCTGTCCCCTTTCTATAGTAATTATACTTATTAAAGACTCAAAATTGGATATCATAATGATAATTATATGCGCTTGTCTGATATCATGCAACCATGACAGGGGTCATGGGCTAGTGGTTGGAGTTAAAATGGAAACCAGTAAGGGAGGTTATTAAAAAATCAATTGAAAATTATGATTGTAAAATGATTCTTTGATTAATTTATAGATAGATATTTTAATTATAGTATATCAATCACTAACTATGTGTGTAGCTATGATCAATGGTAAGTAGGATCGTTATATGTATGTACAAACATGTATTGTTTTATATGGGCACAATTACAACTAAATCTGTGAAAATCACATAACCCTTCCTTGAGATGATATGAATATCTTAATTTTCACTCATACCTTTTTACTTGTTCTTAACCTTGTAATGGTGTGATGTGATGACATGAATCCATAGCATCTTGTCAATCTAACAACTATGTTTGGAAATAACATACCATCTTGTTAATATCTTGCTTAACTTGTAATACTTGAGTTGGTTTCATATTTTTGAGATTATGATTGAGATGTTGTTCTTCTATTCGGGTAAGATCTAATTTAAACTAGAGGTTCCTTGGAACATTTTACCTTGAGCATGGTATTTAAAATTAATTGCTCTAGTGAGATTGTATGCCTCTAATAGATTGCAATGTGGATCTCAATAAGAAAGCATGATCTATATGATAAATTCCTCTCAAAATTTTCATTTTATGTAATAACCTATAAATAACTTCTCCTTCACATTAGAATGATTGTTTCATGATAAAAATCCTTAGCTAGATATAAAATATAACCACAAAATAATGTGTAAATCAAGGGAATCTAGCAATTTGAGGGAAAATATTTTGGAAATTCCTTTCTAAAAGATTATTTTTAACCCAATTTAAAGATTCTAAGTCTACTCTACAAGTTGAAATGATAAAATACCACTTTCCTTTAAGGTATAAGAAACAAGTGTGTAAATTTTAACCGTGAAATCCTATGATCATTTTTTTCACATTGAGGATGATGATTTTATAAGGGAAGGGGGATATAAGTCTCACGTATTTTTTAATGGCCTTCAAAGAGGTTCTGACCTATCATCATTTCATTGGCCTTAGTTCACATGGTGTAGACTACAAGTAGCCCTGACTCCTTATGTTAGCTACATTTTATGACCTATTATCATTTGAAAGAGTCTTATTTTGATTGGATTAATTATTGCATATTGGTTGAGCCTAGTAAGTCTTGTTATTCTTATGTCATTATTTTGATTAGACCCTATTGGGTTGCATATTATTTTAGTCATCTATTATGGATTGACAGTGATTGGATGTGGTTTTCTATTAGTTTGTTCGAAAATATAGTATAAATTTATGGTAAGAAATTATTTGTGTTATCATTTTAAAGACACTAATGGTAGTCCCTCAATATGTGGAAGGCTCAAGTGATAGTGATGAATAGGTAAAAAAATTTAAGGCTTTTGGGTCATCTAAGTAATGGACTGTGTTGTATTTATCCATGAAATTTAATTTGAAAACTTTATCTTCCACTCAGATGGTGTAGACACATATCTACAGTTCCTCTTTATCATCTTTAGGATATCGCACTAAACGGTCATTGCATTTTAAAGTATTTCTTTCTTTCAAACCATGTTGGTAGTTTTAACACCTTACCTAACCAAATCCAAGTGTGGATCACTTATAGACTATTTTTAGTCATTTCTTTTTTATGATTTATCCCACTGTAATGGAAAAACCCATATCTAGGTTCTTGTATATTATGCATCATGACAAATCTTATACTTGTGTCCTATGGGACATGATATTATAGATTGAGATGGTAATAGTTAGCTAGATAGATATGTTAGTAAAGAAATTGTAGCAATATACCTTAGTTTTCCTAGATGTTATTTGATCATAATTAGGCTAGTAAATAACATAATGAAATAAATGCAAGAACATTATAAACATAGTGAATTTGGAAAGACATATGTGGTTTTTTTATGATGAATAAAAATAGGTTAAATTTGTGTCATAGTTGGAAAGGTTGAATACATAAGTGGATAGGTGACTTAATATGTAAACTTATGTTATGAGATAATTAAATTGAAATTATTAATCATAAAAAGGATAGATTTTGAAATGCATATAACTAATTTCCTATTATTCCTTATTAGAGATTGTAAAAAATCTTGCCTTGAATTGCTCAAGGAAAGAAGAAGGTGGTAGGCACCCTTGGATAGAGGGTTAGAATTAATGGACAAGATAAATATTACTTACTCATGCTCAGCAAGTTGTGTAGGAAGAAGTAAATCATAGGAGTATAGCAAAAGGGGATGTTCTAAACTATAATATGTTGGAAGGATCATGTCAATATCCTTCAATCATGTTAACCTCTAACTCGCTTAAGGCTATGACTATTTTGTGTAGCTTGCAAAAATGGGCATTGGTCATATACATGATAGTTTAGCTTCTTTAAATACCTTATTATAGTTATTATTCACTTTGTCTCATAAGTTATGTAGTATATTATTTCAACCTTGTTGGTGTGTTCTTAGAGAGGCAAAAGTTAGGTATATAGCCATTTTTTTTAATGGTATGCCTAGTCTAAGCTGACATGAGGAAGGAAATTTATAAGTAGTAATTGTCCCCATGGTGCTAGAAAATCTAGAGGTTAAATAAAAGTAGTTCATATTTGGTTTACTGCAACAATAAAGTAATTTAATTTTTTTTGCTAAGTGTTTATAGTTTTTCTTCACTACTTTTTAAGTCTTTTTGGTTTTAAGTTGTGTAATTTAACTATTAATTTCTTTGGTCACCTTTGTAAAAATATTGTATAATTTTTATATACATTTAAAATTTACTATTATATATTATATAATTTATAAAAATATTAGATTATATAATTTATATTTTAATATTATATCAGTTTTTATAATATATGCTAATGATGAAATTGTTAAAGCTATAAAATGCATTGTATGTAACAATAGTTAAAAATATTTCTTTTTTTGTTTTGATTGTATAAAATATTGATTACAAATCTTGAGTTCTTATGAATGGTATGGAAGAGGTAGTTCTGTCAAAAAAAATTCCTTTGATTTTTGAAGATTTACATATTTAATTTCTTTCATTCTTGAACAACATTCAAAGGTAAATACAAGTTTGAGTGGCACATTAGTTATGAATCCTTGTTACAATCAAATTAGATCTCATGACATGGGAGTTACAAGATAGACTATGGGACCTCATTGTCATGTCCCATGGTCAACAACATTGCATCATTGATTTGATTTGTACATGAGATGTGGATCCCTATCATAATCAAATTGAATCTCATGATGTCCTCATCCATCTTTGACAAAAGAAAATTACCAATATGTTTTGTATGGAATTGCCATTTATTCCAATGGTTTGATTATGGTGTTTCTATATGTTCTTAACACTAATATAATTTCTCTAGGTGTTAATATATTAGCATTGTGAATGAGTGGAAGCTAAAAGATCGACTATGAGACCACAATGTGTTGTCCTAAAATCATTGACATTACATCATTAATTAAATCTACCACAACCAAATCAACTTTCATGACATCCTTATCTACCCTTGACAATAGGAAATGTCTATTCAAATATGTTACTACCTTGCTCTGACAATATAACTTGAAATACCTTGTCATTTCCCCTCACCATCACTACATAACTCACCATGAAATATTTTAGTATTTACATATTCTATATGGTATTGGCCTTTATTTTAAATGTTTGAGTATGGCATTTTTGTATATTATTAACCCTAATTTTAACTACTCTTAAGAGTTAATATGTTGGTGGCATGGATGATTGGAAAATAAAAGATGGATTATGGGACCTCAATGGGTGGTTTGTTAATCAAAACAATTTTTTTCCATCTTCCAAATGGAACCAATAATGATTCTCTATATTTCCTACCCATGCATATAACACAAGATTATTTTCATATGCCACCATGGCATGGAACTTGTAGAACTTCATATAGAACCTCTTCACACCCACATCTGCCAAGGTAAGCACCAAGTACATTGTGTTATTGATGTTCTTTGACAAGGCTGTGATTCCCATGAGGGTTGCCAAGTTAGACCTTTTCAAGGCCTTGTATAGACAATATGATTCATCCCACTATTGTTTCTTAAGCCTCTTGGGAATGGCATTCATCACATTGGAGGCATTTTTGTATCCCTTGATAGGCTTGACATATTTATATGTTGAGTTGAATCTATGCAATGGCCTTGCCAAAGAAAAACCTTTGATGTAAATATAATATATTATAAGATTATATAATATATATTATCAAGATAATTATATTATATATTTATAATTTTAAATATTCTTAATATATATATATATATATATATATATAATAGTTGTATTTTAATAGTTTTATATCAATATATATTATTTATATATTAAATTTAGTTATAATAGTTAACGTATACTAGAACATTATATTACTATGATAATAATAATAATAGAATTTATAGTTAATATATATCATAATATTATAATAATATATAATATATATAATTTTTATTAACATTCATTTTGTGTTTAAAAGGTCAAATAAAAATGGAAACATGACATTAAGAGTCTTCTACCTGTCCCTCACACAGTTTGTTCCATCCACCTATCCTTCATACAATCTATGCCATCCACCACATACACTAGTTAAACTATTGTTAAAATTACCTATTAAATGCATGAAAGTGCAAGTGTCATAATAGCTATTCAACTTCCACTTCAATATAAATAGCTTCATTAGTAAAATAACATGTTTTTAATATTCATGCAAATTGGAGCATTGTAGGTGGTCTCATTGGGACTTAATACACTATAGTTGAAGAAGAGGGGTAATTTTTAAATATAGTTTGTTGAGGGATAACACAATTTTTATTTCAATATTTGTAGAGTAATTGGTGTTGTCTTTGAGTGATGAATTTATGAATCTAAGGAATTAAAAAGAGAGGATTTTATGGTATTTGTAGGATATCACATGCTCTGATTTCATCCCAGAGTGACCATACCACACACATTATGATTTCATGCCAGTTGTTGGATTTACATATCTTACACCCATTACAAAGGGGTTTATAGACACTTTTACAAAGTACATGCGACATGGATGTATAAGGCTTGGGGATGCAAAGAAAGGTTAGGTTTTTGTGAGAAATGGCCTAAGAAATGGATAAATAGATTGGGTTGTATTTAAATATTATATAATATAATATGTAATATATATTTTTTGTATATTAAAAATTAATTAAATCAAATATAGATTCAATATATAACATATTAAGATATTTAATACAATATATAAGGAAATATACAATAAAATATAATATATAATGAAACATATAATATGATATGATATATAATATAATAAAATATATAATAGGATATAAAATAAAATATCCAATATTTTCCTCAAATCTGCACAATCTTCTAAATGCCAAAATGTCAGATCAATTCCCAACAAACACATATTCAATCTATCTTAAAATTTGGATGACACACTTTTCTCAAATGTTTAGAATTGGAATGTTGATGATTGTTAGCACCAATCATGCTTAATTATAGTATATAAATATTTTTTTATCAATCACATCACACCATGTTTGATCACCCAAATGGATTATTGAGAAAATAATCACAAATGGTTGGAGCATTTATGACTTTGATCTTGATTGTATGCACCCATGTCCACTTTAATTTGTTACCCAAATTTCAAACCCAAAATTCCAAATTTATCTCATTTTCTTCTAATTTTTCTATCACCATTGTAATGAAAATAATTTATTCATTGTAATCACAAAGACAAAACTTGATCATCCATAGTTGCCTCAACCCCAACATGTTGAGCTCTTCAACCAGCTAATACAGATGTCACCTAATTGAAATCAAGGAAGTTGTAATTTTGACATAGTGATTGGTCAAATAGGATATCTATTTCCATGAAGAATGCAAGCCATCATAGACTAAATCATTCCATGGTGATTTAGATCATGATCGGTCTGCTTCCACAATTACTTTACACAAACTTATTTTCACATCCAAATACATTCTTACATAGCATGAAAGTAGTGGAATATTTTAAGGTAAGGTAGACAATGATGGTGAGAAGCAATGGCAAGACATTTAAGGTGATGATCTTGAATAACCTTGGGAACATATAGTTGTGGAGTTTAATGACATGTCACCTCTATCGATGCAATCTATAAATTCCATAGAACTATTTCAATTATTTAAAACAAGATTCAAACATGGGTCACCTCAATGGAAATTAAGGGTCAGATATTTAATGACTCCTCTAAAAATATATAGAATGCACCCATGTCAATTTAAATGAGTCTAAACATAATTAGATCAAAATTATGATTGTTTTAACTATTTAAAACCTACATATTTTATGCTTTTACAGTCCATACAAATCATTATTGCTTTTGGGAATAACTATCTACTAGTATTTACCTTGAGATTTTGGATCACTATCCCATGATCATTCATCACAATCAAGAAATAGCTAACCTAACATCTCTTAAATAGGTCAAAGATAACAGTCCCCTAGCCAAAATGTTTTTCCGTTAGGCTAGTCAAGATGTAGAATTTAAGTTTTCACATGTCTAGTCATTTTCCAAACGTAGATCCTTGATCTGGTTAGTAATATTTCCTCTCCACTCCTCACCTACATTTTAATTTTATGCACAATATTTACAATTTTTTTGAAAGGCTCAAATTCATGTACTTATATTTCATGATTGATGTTCTTGTTGAACTTTGGTTCCAATTACAATCTTACTTTGGAGAAACAAAATAATCTTAGGAATACAAACAACATAGATATCAAATCACTTGGCACATGTTGATAATTTTAAAGCCTACCCATTGGTATGATTTGTAATCAAATCTTCTATAAATAAATTTTTAGAAAGGTAACATATTTTAAATTATACATATAATATATTATATTACATATATAATATTCTATTTTATAATATCTATAAATATTATATTTTATAATATGTATTCTTATATAGTTTTAAACTTTTAAACATCAAAATGTGGAAAAACCCTAATTAGTGAAGACGGTTAATTAAGAAAAGATGAATAGTAGCTTTTGTTGGGCCATGTAGTTAATATGTTTTGTGTTGTCTTAAAATACAACCAATGAGTGTATTTTAAATGAGGCTCCCACCTTTATTTATCATAACACAAGGTTCAATTTTTGCATAGAATATGACATTTTTCATTTTGTTATTGTTGCAACTAACCCACCATGAAGTTGTTGATTGAAGATAAGCCAAAAGTAAGTGTTTTGGATTCATCAAGAGGTGCATGTAGGATGTTTGGAGCTTAGAAAAGTTAGTTAGATGTGTTGAAAGAATAATAAACCAATACCCAACATAATATGCATTTGAAGAACAAATGAGATACCAGTTCAATAGATTTAATGAATCACATGAGTCTGATTGATGCATAGTTTTCCTCTTTTTTATTATTGCAGATAACCCATCATGAAGCCATGCCTTTTAACTATTTTTGTTTTTTGGTTTATTTCCTTGATTGATATGTTTTTAATGCCACTATCATGTCCATAGAATGTGGTGCCTGCAATCAACCAACATTATCGATAGGAATTGAGCCTACTATATCTCCACTTTGATATTTTACATGTTTCCCCAAGATCATTAACCCCTACAATTGACCAACCCATTGAAAGGGATTCAATCCTATAACCCTTTAGCATCCATGTGTCAACATTTAAATAGAATATTTATTCTTATCTCTTGTGAGATGAATCTTGGGAGCTTGCCCCACCATATAAGCCTCTAGATTAATAAAGACACATTTGATGAGTGCCAACCTAATATTTTTAAAATTCAACTACGTAAATCATATAATGCATATTTCCATATTGTTAACATGTAAATGTTATTTAAAATACAATATCATGTAGTTTTTACATAGACATATCTTATGTTCTTTCTATACAACACTTGTGTATTCATGTTATTTTTAATGTATCTTAGCGATCTAAAAAGGCCAAAAAAATGGCAAGTTGATAAGATAAATCATCTTTGAGGGTAATCATTTCACAAACTCAAATAATTTTTAATAACAAATATAATGTTACTACTATAGTGGGTTCTGGATAATGAAAGATGTAAAGATTTATTGATAGTCATTTCATGGACTTGAAAACATACTTATATTATAATTATAATGAGTAAGATTTCATATTTATGGTGAATGGGGGAGAACTATCAATTGTCAACCTTAGCAATTTACTTTTAAATTGATGAGTAATTTTGTTGTCTCCTCCCTCTTATACTTTTTAGGAAAATCAAATTTGTATTTGTATTTTTAATAACTTTTAAGCCAACATATTGAATGTCCTTATTTTTTTTGTGGTTTGTGACTACCCCAAGACTCATTATCTCTTTTGATTAGAGGAAACAAACTGAGGCATTAATTTAATATAATTGACTTATATGTTATATTTGGAAAACATTTTTCCATGGGACACATTAATAATATTATAATATGTCTAATCAAAGATATTTTTTTATTCTAAGGATGTTTAATAATATTCTAAAATTTGGAAGTTCCATGGCTAAGAATTTTTTTTAATTAATTATCATTCGAGGTAATGATACACTATAATGAGTTACTATGTATAACACTTGGTAGTGGATCATAGTGAAATTCCTATTTTTTTTAATTTCTCAATTCTTAAGCTTAATAGATGCCTTGGGATAGTGTTAATTAAGATTCAAGGTTACATATAAAATTTTACGCCTTTCAAAAAATATTTGCTTAGCAAGGAGTCACCCTTCTAATTATAGTCATCTACTTCTTTTAAAACTTGTGCTTCATAATCACCAAACAAAAGACATTATAATTAAACAATTGCCTCCATGAGCCTTAAGAAAATTTTATCACAAATACCTTACATTTTTATATTTTTTCATAGTGATAATTAACAATAAAAACCCCTTACTATATATTTTGATTTAATTTTGAGCTTCCTTCCTTTTATTAATAGTTTCCTACATTTGAATTGGTTTATGCGACTAGGGGATTGGTCTTCATGAAGTGAGTGTCTAGAATCATGCCACTTGGCATAATCATGTTTCCATGAAGAAATGGAGTGATAACCTCACCTATTTTGACTACATGTATTTCATGATCATGTGATACTATGATCATCACAAGTGTTACAATCCATGCAAAATACACTTAGTCTCATTCCATGATTGCCTTAACACAAGATCACTATGTATTGACCTATGGCCTTAATTAAGGATTTTAAATGTGTAATAGCCCTTTAGGATTGAATTACAATGGAATATATTAAATTAGTATGTATCTTATTATATTCAACTTATTCATCTCCTTGAGATCTATAACCCCTTCAATATCATGCCATGTGGCTGAGATCTCATTGCTTTCCTTTAGACCCATGCACTATGGATACCCCATGGCTTTCATAACTCTATAGATGAGATAGATTATATAATTTATCCTATTATGTAAAAGTATCATATGGATAAGGTAGTGTTTGTGTCAAAGATATTTGAGGGTGTCATTCAAGCTTGTAGGTCTCTTTTATATAATAAAGTAACTTAGTGTTTAATTAATTACCACAAGCATTTATTGAGAGGATGTGTGGCATACATAGTCGTGTCATGACCTCTCTTAGTGAAAGTGAGTGGATTATGATTACCTTAATGGATAGGCCCATTTAATATTATGTTGTGATTTGTTTTATTTTAGATCCACAAAGAGTCATTGTCTTTGTCACTTTTACATGCAATAAGCACTTCAAGTGAAGGAGCCACATAGATATGTATAAGTCCTATAAAAAATGAATAAATTATTTTATGGAATTAATTGATTGAAAGCATAGTGTTAATGATTTTTTTTAAAGCCACATGGAACCCAAATCAATGTCTTGGTGACCACATAGGTTTATTGAACCCACTATCTACTTTAACTTGAACATGATGCCAATATCACTTTTGGATGTTATGATACTTATGTGTGGTTGAAAATGCATTATTATATGGATCCTAATTAATTTTGGATCATGCCCACATGGAAAAGTGGTGGTGTTTGGAAAATAATGGTATTCAAGACATATATATTATGTGACTATGGACATTATGTGCAATCAAATGTAATATGGCATGACCTTTTCCTTACATATAGAACTAGTGACCTCTTTTGCAATATATTAGACAACTAGATATTATGGAGAACTAAAATAGTTTGACTAAGTATATTAATTTGTTATGAAAATAAAGTTATATATTCATGGCCACTCCATGAGGTATTTTATTTTTCATTTATATTAAAACCCTTTGGAATCAAGGTATAAACTATGTTATGACCATGTGAATGTATATTTTATAAATATATCTAAATTTGTTGACACCTAAATTTGGCACAAGCCTTGTTTTATAATGTATTTTAGCCATTTTATTTATATGGGTCTTAGCTAAGAATTAAGTACGTAGTGGCACATGTATATTATGTTTCTTCTCTTTTAATTTGTGATCTTTTATGAATAATTGGCCTCTTGTCCTACCCATGTTACTTTACTCATGTTTAAAAACATATATATCTAACCCCTTGTGTCATTTTGAGGTTGTGCTTATCCTAGATCCAGATTGACCAATAAGGTAAATATAGGCCCCTTGTGTTGTTTTGATATTTTAATTATCCTATGATAGAGCAATAGGATTAATATCAACCATTAATCTTGACCCCTTTTGGTCACTCCTAACCCTTTATCTTTTGAATCCAAATTTTACATGTTTCTTTTTTTGGCCATTGTTTTTACTCTTTTTTATGTTTTTTGGGTTCATTTTACACACCACAGGCATTCTCACATTACAATATCTATACAATATTGCATTTTATTAAATTAAATCATTTGGGTTACATCTATAATATGTAATATTACAATTACATTCTACTTGCGTTAAGGGTAAATAGGATAAAGAACATCTATATTTGTATTCTCCATTTTACCCACACACATAATATGGAGAGTTATATTTAGGTTTCTATCCTATTATAAGCATTGTAA
Source organism: Torreya grandis (assembly GCA_037957365.1). Classification (NCBI taxonomy): domain Eukaryota; kingdom Viridiplantae; phylum Streptophyta; class Pinopsida; order Cupressales; family Taxaceae; genus Torreya; species Torreya grandis. The sequence continues at coordinate 1,105,666 of JARHVA010000880.1, forward strand.
ATGTATAAAAGCACTTGGTATTTTAACAAGCATTTACCAAGGTCAGTCCAACTCAATCTTTTATCCCCTTTCCCCCTGCATCACCCATTTAATTTCTCAAGTGTTTGTGTAGAAATGTAGGGTTTGATATTTTGAGTACATGCATACATGGTGAAAATTTTGAGAAGATAGGAAATTAAATTTATGATTCAGGTAAAACATCATAATAAAAACATAATATCACTATCAAAGTGTCAACATTAACCCATATGGGTCAATATTGGCAACTGATACTATTTCTTTCCATTCAGTTCTGACCTAGACCAAAAATAATGACCAATTTTAAATAACTTACATTAACAAGGTCAATATTGACCCAAAATAGATAGTAGAGATAGTAAATACTTTCCAATTTTAATTGATTTTTTCCTAGAACATTAATAGTCATTAACTCCATAACACTAAATGACATCAAGGAGTCGAGAAGAATGATGTTGGCCTGGAGTATGCCACCTAGCTAGGGAAACCGTGCCCTGGCTCACTTTTTACATTGTCTGGTACTATGTAGGAAGGGGTAGGGCATCAGTTTATTTGTAAGGGGTGGGCTATTGCAGCCCTGATTATTTTATTTTCTATTTATTTCCTTTTTCTATTTACTACGTTGAGTGTTGTGCGAAGCTTCTGGTCAGCGCATGGTGAAGGGGCTGGGGGTGCCGACTGGAGTGTGCTTTCAGCTGGAGAAAACCTTGAGGTAGGTGCAATCATGGTTGGGAGTATGCCTTCCAGGACTGGTTCTAGTTTTAGTTTTAGTGAAGTGGTGGGCATGAATTTGCCAGGATAGGAAGTGTAGGGGTATGAGAATGCCCTCTTTTCTTAGAATATATATGCCAAGGAATCGAATCTACCTGGAGGATCTAGGATCATGAAGGTGAATGAATGTCTTGAGAGATGCAAAGAAAGACCAAAATTGGTAATTCCATTTGAAATGATTGTTGAGGATATAGAATACTAATCTAATCATTCTTTGTTTTGTAAGTTCTTGGGTTTAAAAGTCTCCCTACAATTCCTTGAGAGTTGGGCTTGAAGAGTTTGGGAACCAGCGGGAGAAATGGAAGTCACGATGCTTGCAAACAACTACTTCATGGTGACATTTACTTACCTAGTTGATCGCAACATGTTATTTGAAGGGGGGCCTTATTTTTATAACCAGGTGGGACTATTTGTAAAACCATGGCATGCAAGTTTTAATCCCTCTGAAGAGCTCCCTAATAGAGTGCTAGTGTGGGTTTGGTTGCCTAGATTTCCCATAGAATGCTATAGGGGGGACGTGTTTCATATGTTGGCATCAATGCTTGGTAGACCTGTAGGTTCTTCTACACAAACCTTGAGCAGGAAGGTGATGACCTTTGCTCGTATTTACATGGAAATTGATTTAAGTAAATCATTTCCAGATGCAGTTGAGATGAGTGCAGGTTCATATTCTTGGGTACAGCAACTGGACTATGAGACACTGCCATTCTGATGCCAACTCTACCATGAATATGGCCATTTGGTGCGAAGATGTCCAAAAGCCAAGCTAATAGAACAGCAAACTACACCTCCTTCTAGTACCATTTTGAATACTAACAAAGGGAAGAAGCCTGTAATAGGGGAGAATAAGGATGTTGAGGGCTTTGTTTAGGTAAAAGCCTAAACATGTAGTAGAGGATTGAAAAGAACTTTAAGGGAGTGACAAGAGGAAGATACATTCAACAGGTTTGAGATCTTAGATGAGTTGGGGTAGTAAGTAATTAATCCTAAAGTGAACAATGCTAATCACCTTGACGACAATTCAGATTAGAGATGGGCTCTATTGAACCTCCATGTGCTATGCAAGAAGAATTCACTATGCCCATGCTCATGGACAGACAGACAGGAATGCAAGTGATAGTGGAGTCAATTACTGATATGGGGCAAGGCATAGAGGAAGTAGAGCCTGTAATATAGGCGGTGGCTATAGAAGTGGATAAAAGAGGTAAGTCTATCCCTCATTTGGGCATTCTTCAGAAGGATGGGAAGAAAGGGGCTTCAGAGAAAAATACTAAAATAGGGCGTAAGAAGGACCTGGAGAGGATTAAGATGATCAGGGAGAACTTGGTGAAGTCAAGAGCTATTAAGACCTTGGACTCCCACTTTTTGACTCCTCCCAAATGATTGTTATCTCTTGGAATACAAGGGGCTTGAACAGTGGCCCTCGACAAAAAGCTATTCAGGAACTAGTGCATAAGTATTCTCCAAATGTTCTCTTTCTTCAGGAAACTAAAGTTTCTATTGACTGTATGATGAGTATGGAACGTAAGTTATGGTGGCAAAGCCATTATCAGTGCATTGGGGCTCAGGGATCTTTGGGGGGTGTGGCATGTCTATGGAACCCACGCTAGATCCAGCCTATGTCTTGTATTTCATTCAGGTCCTCCTTATCTATGATTTCTTGGTGCATTGAATCAGGGGAATCTATTGTTTTCTCTAATGTCTATGCCCCGATGGATTTTTGAGGCAAGCTTGAGGTATGGAACAATATTCATGAGGTGCGTAGTTTTTTTCCTTATTTACCATGGATTATTGCTGGAGACTTTAATGCCATTCTATATTTATTTGAGAAATGGGGTGGTATAATGAAAACTAAGCCTTCTTCCATTCTACTTAGAGACAATATCTCATCTCTTAATCTTGTTGACATTAAGCCCAGCAATGGCCACTTTACGTGGAGCAACAAAAGGTTGGGGGACAGCAATATTGTTGAGCACCTTGACTGATTCATGGTGTCTTGTTATTGGGTGGGGGGGTCATGGTCTTCTAGCTCCAAGATACTTGATTGGTGGGTTTCAGATCACTAGCCCATAAAGCTCACTATCTCCTCAGCTAGGATACCTCAGAGATTGCCTTTTAAATTCCAACTCATGTGGCTCAGGGACCCAGACCTATATGGTTGTGTTTCTGATTGGTGGAAAAGAGGTAAACCATGATTTGGCATAGCAATGTATAATTCTGCCAAGCTCTTACAATTTGTCAAATATCCGCTCAAGTGATGGAATAAGCAATGTTTCAAAAACATTTATTAGGAGAAAAATGTGGTGCAAACACAATTGAATGAAGTAACTCAGATGATTAGGGAAGAGGGGGCGTCTAAATTTATGTTAAGAGAGGAAGCTAAAGCTCTAAAAGTTGTGGAGGAATGGGAGCTAAGAGAGGATATCTTCTAGAAACAAAAAGTGTGGAATGTTTGGCTTCAGGAGGGGGATATAAATATTGCATTCTTATTCAACTCAGTGAAAGCCAGGCAACATGGTAATACTATTTCCTCATTGGTGATAGATAGGGGGAGACCATTCATTCCACTCAGGGTATTTGTAATGAGGTGATGCTGTACTTTGCCTCTTTATTTTGAGAAGAAGGGCAGGTGGACCTGGTGGCTGAGGCTCAGGGTCTTGCCTGTATTCCATCTTTGGTCTCTTTGGAAATGAATGAATATCTTATGAAAGCCATCTCTATGGAGGAGGTAGAGAGGACCATTTTATAGATGTAGAAAGGTAAAGCACTTGGTCTGGATGAATTTTTGATTGAATTTTTCTAGGAGTTTTGGGACATTATTAAAGTTAACCTCTTAGCTACTGTTCAAGAATCACAAACGAACAAGCAGATGCTTAGGGTGTTGAACTCAAATTTCCTAGCTCTTATCCCTAAGGGGGAGGGAGTTGATCAATTAAGCCAATTCCATCCCATTTCCCTTTGCAACATGATTTATAAAATTATCTCTAAGTTGATTGCTGAAAGAGTAAAAAGGTGGCTTACTTTGCTGATTTTTGAAGAACAAAGTGGATTCATGGAAGGTTGTCAAATCTTGGATGGCGTGGTGGTGGCTACTGAGGCGATTGATTCGATGGCCAAGTCCAAAGAAAAGGCTATGTTCATAAAGCTGGATATGAGTAAAGCTTATGACAGAGTCTGGTGGTCTTTCCTTCGAAAGGTTTTGAGTGCTTTTGGATTTAGTGAGGACTAGATTTGCTAGGTCATGAGCTGTGTGAATTCAACCTCCTTCTTAATTTTGATTAATGGAGAGCACTCCAATTTATTTGGAGCCTCTCGAGGACTATGGCAAGGTGACCCCCTCTCTCCTTATCTATTTCTTCTTTTGGTAGAAGGGTTGGGATGGTTGATCAAAAGGAATGTGGAGCGGGGGTATATTCAGGGCTAGTAGTGGGGTGGAGGTCTCCCGACACTCTCTCATCAATGATTTGTGGATGATGCAGCTTTGATGGGCATGGCAACTGTGAGGGAGGCATCTAATATGTGTAGAGACTTGGATGTTTATCTTGAGGCATTAGGCTATCTAATTAATGAGGATAAGTCTTCCATTTATTTCTTCAACACCCCACCTCCGATTCAATAGAGAATTGCTAATTTATTTAGGTTCCAAATTGGGAGTCTTCCTTTGTTCTACTTTGGTATTCCCATCTCGACTAGGAGATAGTCTAAGGAGACGTGGCAGGGCCTTCTAGACAAGTTTCATGCTAAGGTTAATCATTGGACTAGTCATTGGTTGTCCTTTGCTGATTAGGTTCAGCTACGTCAACTAATTGTGCAGGTGCTCCCTATATACAGGTGTATGGTTCAAGTAGCACCAGTGTGTTTTGTGAAAGCCCTTTATTCCTTAGCAAAGCAATTTCTCTGGGCTAGAAATTTAGCTATGACTAAATGGAGCCTCATCAAATGGGAGACAGTTTGTAGTCCAAAAAGGCTGGGAGGTCTTGGATTAAGACAGTCACTACTCTCTAGTATGACATTGGTTATAAAATTATATTGGAGATGGTGTGTTGAACCAGATCAGCTATGGGCTAGAATATTATCCCACAAGTACCTAGCAAGGATTCCTCAGAGTGATACTCCTCAGCATAGCTTGACAGGGAAGGGGTTGGCAATTTGGTCTATGCTCAAGAAAGGGGTAGCGCTCATTAAGCAGGGTTTGTTCTGGATATGCAAAGGTGGGATGGAGGCATAGTTTTGGAAAGATTCTTGGGATGGTTCTCTACCCCTAGAAAATCAATATCCTTAGCTAAATATTCTAGCACAAAGATTTGGTGAAGCTAGTTGGTCGAGGGTGGGTGATTTTAAGGAGTTTTCCCATCAGGGGCAGGTGATGGAAGCAAGGTGGAAAACACCAGAGGAATGGCTGATTTTGGGGCTGGAAGATGAGTGTGCTGAGCTCCAATCCATTCTTGTTGGATGTAGTTGTAGTGCCCTTTTGGAAAGGGATGTTCTGGCATGGGCCCCCAATCCAAAGGGATCATACATGGTGTCTTCTGGGTATCAAGTGTTGATTTCTCAACAACTGGATGAGAGGAGGGAAGTTCCTTGGTGGAAAAAAGTCTGGAATAGTTTCTCTTGGCTGAAGTGTAATTATTTCATTTGGACCTTGGCCTGGAATAAATGCTTGATGTGGGATAATATCTGGAAGAGAGGATTTGTTAGCCCTTCGAGGTGTGCCTTATGTAGTAGTAAGGAGGAGGATTCTCAACATTTATTCTTTCGATGCCCCTTATCCATGAAACAATGGCACTTTTGGTGGGGAGCGTGGAAATGCCCATGTGTTCATGTTTCCTCCTTGGCTGATTTCTTGGCGTGATTGTGAAGACCGCCCTCACTAGCTTCTTTCTTGCACGAGGTATGGTACGCTGGGCCTATTTTCCTTTTATGGCAAGTCTAGATTGAAAGAAATCACAAGATTTTTAGAGGATAAAACTTAGGAATTCAGCAGGTATGGACTAGAATATTGGGCATGGTCAAAGAAACCGTTGGGGTTAAAAGTGAGATTAACCTGCCATTGGCAAAGAGTGATGCTGAGATAGCGAAAAGGCTAGGCATTCAGGGAATTACTCTAAGTTTGGCATGTGTCAAGTGAAGTAGATAGGTGAAACATAAAGTGCAAAGGATGGGGAAATGGATGCCACCTCCAGCTGGTTTTTTGAAACTTAATACAGATGGCCGTCTTGGGGGAATTTGGGCTCAGCTAGGATTGGCGGGATTGGTAGTGATTCTATTGGTGCAGTGATTTTGACTTTTGCAGCTAACAAAGGAGTTCAAACCATTAATTGGATGGAAGGTTGGGTGATCTTACATGCTTTAAGGAGAGCTTATCATTTAGGATGGAGGAAAGTGATCTGTGAGGCTGATTCTCAAGTTCTGGTTAATTTGCTTCTTGAGAAGAAGACCTCCGATGTATGTTGTTAGCTGTCACTGATTGTTCAGTAGATTCTTTAGGTTAGTTCTTGTATGGATTCAGTGATTTTTGCCCATATTCCTAGGGAATGGAATAGGGTGGCCGATTGCTTGGCAAGATGGGGATCCGAAGAATTTGAAGGCTAAGAGTTTGATGGGTGGGAGCAGATGCCATATGCACTTCACCAAAACTTGGAGAGGATTTTGGTGGAGGATAAGAGTGGTATTGGAGTGTAATTTTATTGTCTTTGTGGTTTTTAGTGGTTTGGTTACTGCCTAAGGTGTTGACCTCAGGCTGGTTTGTACTTTGGCTTTCTTTGACTTAATAAAGTTTTTACCCCTCTTTTTATTTTAAAAAAAATAGTCATTAACTCCATAAATGAGTAGAATATAGTTACTTCACAAATCTACAAATTAGAAACCTAGTCTATATAGATCAAGAAAGTGTGAAAAATAAGCTGTCTTTTTATATCCTCTTTCATTAGTTTATTATGATTTTTTAAATTTTTGTGTGAAATCATATTTTCTTCTTAATCTATCATTTTATACTTGTCTATTCTTTAACTAGTTTCTATCTAACTAAAGCATTATTATTGTACTAATCCAATTTTAGATAAATAAATTTGGTGAACCTATATTTTTTATTCAAATATCTCTTATAAAAATGTTGTCTTATGTTTTATATGTGGGAGTGTATTTTAGGATTAAGTCTTATACTTTTCATTCTTTCCATCCAAGGCTTCAAAATGTCTACCTCTACTAGAAACCCTAATAGACTCCCCATCCCTTATATTTTATATTTTCCAAAAATGTTATACTTTATGATTAATTTAGTGAATGGAATAATGATAATCATTGTGATTACAATTATAATGATGTATATGAGGAATATGATTTTGAAGGAAATGATTATAATTATAATTATAATTAGGACGAATCATATAGTGAGGAAGAGGAAGAATATAAGATTTCCAAAATGGAAGAACCTATCTTCCCTAATTCTTCTTTAGAGTCCTCTCTTAATCATACATTATAACAATAGGAACACAATATTAATCCATATATTCCTACTCCTCCCATGTTACATTAATTACAATATGAATATTCTTTATTTGAGAATACACATTACAAATCTTTAAAATTTTCTACTACACTTCATCCCATTCAGTGTTAGAAAACAAAATGCATAAGAATAAAAAATAATCATAATTTATAATAATGATAGCACTAATTTTACATACATAGATACTTATCATGATATATAAAATTTAAATGATACCAAAGTATAATGTGAATCTCCTTTTCTCTGTATAAAATGCAAATGATACAAAAGTTGAATGTGGTTCTCCATTTATCTCTCTATACAATGCAAATGTTACAATTTAAGTAGAATGTGATTCTAATGACAATGAAAATGATACAAAAGTATAATGTGATTCTTATTTTCCCCATATATACAATGTAAATGTTACAAAATTAGAATTTGATTCTCCTTACAAGGCCAATGTTACAAAATTAGAATTTGATCCTCTAATTCTCTCTAGAAAATAAAAATGATACAAAAGTGGATTGTGATTATCCTTTTTCCTCTCTAGAAAATGTAAACATTACAAAATTAGATTGTGATTATCCATACAGTGATAATGTTACAAGAGTAAAATGTGATTCTAATTATAATTCCAATGATATAAAAGTATAAAGTGTTTCTCCTTTTCTTCTTTTCCCTCTTTAAGAAAAACATGTATTATACTCTCTATAGATGTAAATAGATGCACATAAATATAATATTCATTTATATCTTTCTGAAACATAATGTGATAATCAAATGGTACATTCAAATCTTAAAGGCATTCACAATTATGTAATTTCTTCTTTAAAAACTTCATGTGATGCAAATGATCCAATATGGAATGTTTCCAAGTTATGTAATGATTTTGTATTATATTGTAATGATAGTAGTGATGATCTCATCATACCTATGTTTCAAGTAGATGGTAAATTACAACCTATGATCCCACCTTTCCAAAATACAAATATTCCTACTAGTTATATTGTTTCCATGATGAATGTTATAGGAGACCTTCAAAAACAAGTATTGAATCTTAATTTATGACTATTATCATGTCGTTCTAATAGTAAATATAATGTAATTAAATATCAACATCTTATATGAAATATATTTTAGTATCCATATCTAAAATATTTTTTCATGCATATGATTCTCTTATGTGATGGTCATGGAGACCCTATTATTCTCTTAACATAGTTTGTATTTTCCTTTAGTCATTTGACAAAGGATGGACACATCTTATTAAAACCTTTCCATTTAAGTTTAACATGAGATGTTTTGGATTGGTTCTATAGTCTTTCTAATTGTCCTTTATCTACTTTTATAATATTGGAAGACATATTCTTATGATATTACCACAAGTCTAAAATGCCTAAATTAACATTGCAATATTTCAACTTAAAACAAGGTAATTATGAACATATTTGAGATTACAGTAGTGATTCAATCATTATTTATGGTCTTTAACATATTGACCCTTATATTTGGAAATACAATTCATTTCATTAAGGGTCTTATTTCTCCACTTAGAGAAAGATCATTTCATAATCCTTACACTTCTTTCAAATATATATATATATATATATATATATATATATATATATATATATATATATATATATATATACATGTTTACCACTATGCATGTGATCTAGGCATTAATACTATAAGTGAACCTTAATTAAAGAAACCAATTCATCTATAGAAGTAAAAATTAATGCAAAATAATTATATAGTGAAAAACAATTGACTAAATTATTTTTTATCATCAAGGTTCATAAGAAAGCACCTAATTTTCTCTGACGATAGAAGTTCATGGTAAGGAAAAATAAATAAAGATTGTACATAAAGGTAAGGGATAAATTTATAGAATAACACCTATAGTAAATATATCTACTTCTGATAAGAGGAAACCATTTAAGTTTGCTCATCTTAGAGATCAACCACATGATATCTTACAAACATTATTAGATAAGAAGATGAATTTGTTCCTCTACATTACTGTCATCATCTCATAGGTTTAATGATTAAA
>JARHVA010000880.1:1120000-1170000 GCA_037957365.1 Torreya grandis
TTAGAAGTGCATATTATGGAGGCATATGCCATACATATGCAATCACATTTATATGAATATATAATATATTCATAAAACCTTGGGTGCATGATGCTAAGCCATGCACAAGCTTCAAATAGGGATAAAAAAATTTACATCTACATACAATTACAAATTTCACATTAAATTGTTTAAAATATAAAAAATGATTTATTATCGATTATTAAAGTTTTTATAGTAATTTTTAGTTTATATATTAACTAAAAGATAATACATTGAACTTAGATATTTCACCATAGATTATAAAAGGAAAACATATCAAAATAACTTTTTTTTTTTAACAATGTCATGTTTTTCAAAGATGATACCACACTTCTGAAGCTATGAATTCATTCTTGTAGAAACAAAACATAAACAAGAAAAAATCTCATGTAAAATTTTAATAGGATCACTTTTTTACCAACCAATGTGATGATTACAAAGCTACAAATTTATTCCAGATAGAATATATACAAAAATAAAGCAACATAATAGGTTAATGAAATTATGAATGATAAAATAAATATCATGGGTCATAAAGCATAATATTGTTAATGGTCAAGTAGACTATAATAGTCAAGTTGGATGGACTAAGAAAAAATTCATGGTTGGTGATCACAAAGTCATGTTTATAGAAGATGAAGTCATAATTTAATAGAGTGATGTCATTATTTCAACTTGAAAGTGAAAATTTCATGATTTTGGGAACTCCAATCTCAAATTATTCCTCAATCCTATCCTTCAAGTTCAATATCACACACTATAATCTCAAGAGGGTTAAGTTAAAGGAGAGATCCTACAATGGTCACTATTTATGTATTAAGTAAAATTTAGAATCAAGTTTCAAATGCTAAAGACAATGAACAACATGTTAAATGATCAACAAATCAATCTAATTTACAACTAAATACTCATGATTGGGAAATATAATTAAATTGGATGCAAAAAAAATTAAATAAAATGAATATACCTCAATCTAATAATCAATTTACCTCCAAATGTGATTGATGTTCCCCAATTTGACAAAATCATTGCACTTGATAGTTTTAATGTTGGATTATCTTGTGACTTGGAACTTGGGCAAGATGTTAGTTATGGATGATATGGATGTTTAAAGGCAATAAAAAAAAATTGGCATGATATCGTAAGTTTTGCCTCTCATATGTTCATAAGTTGAATTTACATGGAGGATGACTATTTTATATAGATGAATGGAGAGAGTTTACAAGTAATTTAAAATTCCTTTGAGGATTCTAGAGGAGGAATAGTGTGGAGGATTTTAGAGTGTAAAAGACTCTAGAATCCATTAAGGAGGATGAATAATGATTAAAATGACATTAGATAGTGATTAGAAATGTGATTTATAGGAGAAAGTGAGGGTAGGTGAGATTAGGTAGGAGTGAATTTAAAATTTGAAAAATAATAGATAAGTGGGACTAGTGACAAGTAAGATGTGATTTAGAAGAATTAATTGAGACATGGGAGCTATATGATTGATATATGGTAAGAGAATTGTTAAAAATGATAGACTAGTGACTAGGAGACTAAAATGGATTAATGTTAGGATGAATAATGAATGAAATTAGTGTAGAGTAAAATACTCTACATATTATTTTTGAGTTTCAGTTGTGCACTCCAAGTTTTGTCCCTGAGCATTTCAATTTTGAGGTAGTGAAGTTTTGACACAAAGCGCGGGTGCGAGTTTCATTTTTGCCTAAATTTTGTCTAAGTATCAAAGTTGCATAAAACATGCCAAGTGTCATCATTCAGGACACATTATACTTTGTTTCTAAAAGCATAGAAATGTGCCACGTGTCTCGTAGTAATTTAGTGGAGTGTGACAAGTGTCGACATCCGCGTTTCATGTTTTTTATGTGTTTTAAAAGCTTATTTCAATAAGCTTATCTCAGGTTCAAGTCAAAGGCACCAAGTGGAAACTACAGAAGATTTCAATATGTTTTTCTAAAGAAAGCAAAAGCCACCACGTGCCCCTAGCTAAAAGTAGTGGAAGCTGCCAAGTGTCGACATCTATAGTTTCTTCATTTTATTTCATTGATGGAGTAAAGACTGTGGTGGGCCCCGGGTTTTGTTTCTAAAGTAAGTAGAAGCCACAAAGTGTCATCATTTGTGTGAATCTGAAATGAGTCTCAAATGTTTCTGTAGTATAGCTAAATCTCAGTGGAGACCACAATGTGTCACCTTTCATAGGATTTTCAAAAAATGTCTAAAATCTTCTAAATAAAGTGGAGATTGCCACGTGTCCCTTGTTAAAGATACACGGAAAGCGCCACCTATCCCCATTCTCTTTTTGAAGTTACTTAGGCAAGAAGTGTTGTGGGTCCCATTTTCTGTAAGTTGGTAAAGTTTCAGAGTAGCATATTGTGACAGATGTCAAAGATGAAGCACTCCTGATACCAAGACATAGTAAAGAGTATAATCCAATGGAAAGTGTCTTATGTCTTCTGTAAGTGCCGTGGAAGCCACCAAGTGTCATTTTTTAGTGCCTCTTGAATAATGAGAAGGTTTTCAAGTAGAGTAAGTGGAGCACGCCGAGAGTCCTCTTTTGTTTCATAGTGAAAAGTGTCATGTGTGTCCAATTCAGCCAATGAACTTGTAGGGAGACTAAACATTTCAAATCCAAAGAATATCTTTTGTTAAACACTTCTAGTTTAGTTAGAGTTCAATTAGACCATTGGGTTGGGAACATACGGGCAATCTAGAGCTAGTCCAATGCTATAAATATGGGTGCAGAGATCACCAAGAAAGGATCATCAGAAGATAGAGAGAATTTTCTGGGAGAGATTGTTATCAAGAAGTTTTATACTTTCTTATTGTGGCCAGGAATATCATTTTCCTTGGTTCTATTTTCTTGAGTTAGAAAGTTTGTATAAATGTGCATGTCTCTGTGCCTTTTATGTGACTGGAAAATTAATAAGAAGATTGAGTTATGTGCCTTTGTTGATATTTTTTGTGTTACTGCAAAATAGTCTAAGTTGTGAGCCTTTGATTCTATTGTTTTCATCTTTTACATTGATCATGCATTATTTGCTCTTTAATGTAATTGATTCCTAAATATAGCTTCACTATGCTTAGTATTAAGGATCGAATTAAATTCAGGCGCATCGCCATAGATTTTTTTCGTTGCATTAGTGTTTCTGTTTAATTTCTATCATTTTTCCTACAATACTTTTGAGATAAAGAAGAGCCAGCTTCTTTAAAATTTGGAGGTCATTTCAGGTTGCAAGTCCCACATTCTTAAAACTTCCCATTGTTGGTGTTGGAAGTAGCATAATTCTAATCATCAAAAATTAGTAGTAACAATTAAGTGAGGAAAATTGGATTTATACTGTTACGATTCCCATGACAACATAAGATGTATGAAATACCATCTTCAATACACTAAAATGTGGATTATATCTATAACAACATATTAGTTAAAATTACAAGTATCCCATATGAATATCCTATTCATCCAAAAACTTTTCCTCTTCCACCACCATCACCACCATAGTTAGTTATACAACCTATTAATTTTCATTAAGTTTTATATGACATAGGCACTCAAATGCAGGACTTTCCTACACCTAAGGGTTGCTTTCCTACATTGAGGGCATTCTTACACTAGGGGCATCTTGGTACACTTTACATAAGTTATATATTGATATTACCATTTCATTGATCATATTGATCTATGTTTACACTAATTACACATGGAATGATCTTACTCATATTACCCACATTATTATTTCTCTAGATACTATATTTTTATATATGTGATAATCACCTACATTGATCATGTAGGTTAGCCTTACTTTTTCTATGCATGAATGATGTTTGTGTATGTTAAATAGAGTGATTTGTGATTATTTATTACATTATATGACTCTTTCTCTATTCTTTGTGACTCTATGTGACATTAGGTGTTCATTATGTGACTCATTTTTATGCTCAACTCTTACTTTGTTTGAGACTATGTGTTATCATGTATTTTTATGTGAATTATTTTGTGCATCATGGCCATGACATTGTGTGTGACTATATGGCTCTGTGTGATTTATGTGGATACATATAGTTATTTGTATTTATCTTCTAATGTTGTGATCCATATCATGCATTCTTGTTCTTGTATGTGGTGTCATGATACATATGATAAATATTTTTCACATTTATTACTTAGTTTGTCTATGTTCAGTGCTATATTTACTCCATAATTTCATTTCCCATTTTTATATTTATCATGAAATGACACTTGTATGCCTTAGATAAATGTTTCATATATGCACATACAATCTAATAAATATACTATGATGACATAATAGTATCTTGTTCTCACATGATTTTACATGCTCGTATCTTTTTATATATAGTATGATGCATACAAATATTTTATTTTGAGATGAGTAATTTGTAGGCTAAAATATTCACCTCAAAATTAGGGCATACACAATGTCTTGTCTTAGTAATTAAACCCTTGTAGACAGAGAATTCAAATTTTAGAAAAATATTAGTTCATATTGAGATAGTTTTACATTATTTAAAAAAAATTACTCATATTATCATGTATTTGACATAGATTGGGGGAAAATGTAAGGCATAAGTCAAATAGTTTACAAGATTAAAAGTAACATTTCATAGATTCTATTAGATTATTACATAAATTATAGGACTTAATTTACATAAGTTATCATATTGGAGGCATATATGTAGCATATGCAAATAATTTTTAGATATAATGATACTTTGTCATAGGTTATATAACTCATATTACACATTAATATATTTGGGTCATATGTAGGGCATATGTGATCACCACTTTCTACATAAAAACTTAATTAGACTTACTTAGTTGTAATCTAATACTTAGATTGAATCGTATAATCTATATGTAGCATATGATTCAAAACACTTACTAAAAATTGGTTTCTCAAACTCTCAAATACTCATATTTTATTAGAACCCATGGCGAGTCCCATTATTGAAAAATATAATGAGTAATGTGGTTGAGGTTTTATGTGACTTAAAAAATTCTCTCTCCCCAATGAGGGTTGAGGCATATTCAACTCAACCCATGGTTTTAACATGGGCATATCCAATGGGAATAATTCCCCCCACTCTCCATTATCTTTAAAAGGAAATTTGGTTCATATATATATATATATATATATATATATATATATATATATATATATATATATATATATATATATATATATATATATATATATATATATATATATATATATATATATATATATATATATATATATATATATATATATATTCCTTGTTATTTTAATTTCAAATATGTTCAATGTTTTTAATTAATATTTTATATCATAAGTGAAGATTGATTTTTACATTTTTTTTTTCAAGTTTTATATGGATCAAGACTCAACACTTTGCACTTACGTGAACATGCCAATTGTATTTACACTCAGGCATCACCTTCTATCCTTTTACTCTAGTAATTACATTCCAAGACTAAAAGTGAGGAAAATGTAGACATTCATATTTGGTATTATACACTTGATAATGTCAGTTTTCACTAAGCTTTGGTATCTTGAGTTGCATGTATATAACTAAATATTGCTCACACACTCTCGTATCCATTCACTCATCTATGGCCCTTACATTCCCAAATTATTTATTCTACTACACATATTTCACTAATATCTACTTGAGCAACTTATTATCGTATCAAATTATATATTGATCCCAAATCATTTATTCCTACTTTTTGGACATCTCTGGTGCTCCTTAGATGGATCTACCTTTCAAGATCCATCTCCCTAGGATGGGTCTACCTGCAAACACTTAAATTAATATTTTTACAAATTCCAATCCTTTATATGGGTCAAACCATGCATTTTGCATGCTGGTGCAGAGGGAAATCACCCAAAGAGTTAGCTATTTATACTAAAAGAAGCATACCAATTTATTTTATTCAATAGTAGTGAATGTCTTTTATAAAATGCTTTGATCCTATAAACTAGGGATTGTATGTTATCTCTTATTTTCTCTCCTAAATATATTCACTCACACTAACCGATTAGATGAGCGATAACTCATGTTCATAAATAATAATATATCCTAATACTTTAACTATGTACTAAATATTCTTAACATTCCCCACTTTAGTACAAACATAGGGAAATGAAGTAGTATACATGATTTGGAACACATGATGTAACATATATTTTAGATGGTCAAAAAACACATCGACCTTTAACCACAAATGTTGATTGACATAGAACACATTAACCTTTCACCATCCAAGTATGAACATGACACATTATCAACCTTCCATGGATCAACTATCTAGGTTAATTCATACTACATATTTTTTTTATGCATAAACATGAGTTCATAATCATATACATATACCTTCTTGTACACTTATTCACACCACACACAAATTAAAAAATAAAGTTTGAGGATTGGGTCCTCACTATCTTCAATAAGTGTTTGGCTTCTCATTGAGTTCGCACTTACATCAACATTCTTGATTGTTTTCACTTGATCAAGAATAGTATAATACAATCACCACTACCACTAGAAACTAATGTCGACAATGGTCTATTTGGTGTAGTTTCTTTTTCCTTGAAGCTCAACTACATGTCATATTTATGATCAAATATCTTCTTGCCTCGCCTCCCCTTCCCCTAAATCGTAAATATCCATTCATTAGATGTCGAGTTCACTAGATAATTATCTTTACATAAAAAATAAAATTGATTTTGACACCAACATAACATTTATTTTAATGATACCAACCAAATATAACTAACAAATGACACAAAATAAATATTAAACTTAATTAATTTGAAATTACTATACAAACATTTAAGCTATCACACATCCATAAAACAAAAACAAACTATACATAATTAACAAAATACAGACTTGATCGAGTAGCATACAAAAAAATATAGTCTAATACTAATCGACTAATCACTCAATTATTTTTAAAAGACCACCCCCTAAGACTTAACTTACTCCATTAAAAAAACTATAAACAAAATAGAAAAATCAATGCACTGTTGTGACATAACTCGACTAATTACTAGACACTAAAAATGAATGTCACATAAAATGAACAGCATACAAAGTAGACATTAAAATTATATTAATTTATTGAAAGGGTTGTAGTTTAATTGGAGAGGATGATGGTTGCTTATATCCATCCATTAGAGTACAAATCCTTCTAGATACCCGATATGAAGAGTCAAGTAATTAAGCTCAGGGTCATGTTCTGGATAGATTTGATGACATGGATGTCCCTTACTCATTGTTGTTTAGCTGAAAGAACTCACTGATTTAGATGCATACTCAATATTGTAAATCCATTATATGATCAAAAATGTCCACATTCTATATATTTCAGTATTCCATGTAATACCTTCAAACTACAAAAATATATATATATATATATATATATATATATATATATATATATATAAATAATTAAAAAACGCTTTTTTATTAATTTAAAAGAAAAACTAATAGTACAACCTTAATCATTTAACTTTATTTTATATGCAGTTCTAATTTTTCAAAGCTATTTATATATATATATATATATATATATATATATAAAATTAAAAAACGCTTTTTTATTAATTTAAAAGAAAAACTAATAGTACAACCTTAATCATTTAACTTTATTTTATATGCAGTTCTAATTTTTCAAAGCTATTTAGACCATGTTATTCGGACGTCAGCTTCTCACTTTGGCAGATCTAGACTATCAAATAAGTTTCACGATGAAATGGGAGTACATCTGACTGCATGTAAGTGAAGGCACGAATGGACTTTCTAGTTTCATTGGCGGAATGGAAACGAGATAGTCAGATGTGTATATCAGAGATTTCGTAAACAGGCGATGCATTGGGAATTTTTTTAGATGATGAGACATTGATTTCACCGTGAATGAGATATGGAAAAGACTAATAGTGGAGTATGCAAGGATCTGATTGAAAGCACGTGACAGAGTAAGCAGATTGTAGTCTTGTCAGAGATACTCTGCATGGAACTACACCAATTCTCGAGCTCACGTTGAGAGTGATATGGTATGCAGAAGAGGGTCGCTAGTACTGAGCATGGAGCTATTTTTTTTATAATTATACCTTTGAAAAAACAAGACCACCTAAATAACTCCAAAACCATCTTAACTATTACTCAAAAGTTTACAAATCTGAAGTCTAATATGTATTCTTCATCATAAGAAGAATTACTTCAAATGGGGCAATAACAAACAATCAGGCTGCACCTGTAAATAAATCACTGTTCCATCACAAGAACTTTTTAATGTCCCTGTTTTGATACCAACTGAAAGAAGCAATCCATTTGATTTCATTTAATGGTAGAGAGAGTCCTTTATAAAATGCTATGATCCTATAGGCTCAGGATCAAATTTTATCTCTTATTTTCTCTCTCCTAAGTATCCTCACTCACACTAATATATTAGGTGAGTGATAACTCACATTCACACATAATAATATATCCTAATACTCTAATGACATACGAAAAAAATTTAACATATACAAATTAATCATAGGCTTATTTTTATTTAGTACTCAAGTTTCCAAAATCACTACACTTAGGAATACATTTACACATTGAGATAAAATACCATAAAGCTTTCAAATATGAAACCCCTTAAAGGAGTAGGCTATAAGCCAAGTGTAAATACCATTTCTAGGTTAACATCATTGGTTTTCAAGTGTCAAAAGCCATACTCAGAATTGTATTGCATGTAAGTATTACATTAATTTTACACACTCAGCTATGTGGGAGAACTATGTGTGATTTGAACCCTCTTCGGAGTTTTGAAACATAGCCAATGCTCAACCATTCAATGAAGAGTGATTAGGGTCAGCTCAACCCATCCCACTAACCCCTTTTTATAGGTGAACCTAGTTTTAAAAATGGATCTAGGGTTTTGAAACAAAGAGAAGGAAACCAAAGTTATCTATGTAGGATCAAAGGTATTTAAATACATAAGAGTCACTTGTAGGCACATGTGTAGTAATCTAAATTTTCATAGACCTGCTAAGATCTCCTAGATGTTTCTAGTCTTTAATAGATTTTTTTTTCTCTACCACTAGTGTCAAAGAAGCATCAAACTCATCCCAATAGGTGCATGAACTCTTTTTCTATATATAAGCAATCACATATCCATTCTAGACCTCTATTGATGATTGTACCCTATCAAAGACCCAAATAAAATATAAACAAGCTAAGTAGCATATATTATAGGTCATTTCCATAAAATTTAAATTTTAATAAATCAATGATACTTTGCTAGTTAGACTCGGATTTATATGTGGACTATTATATCTTATACAATCTAAATGTTTTGTACTTGTTATCTTGTTTAGATAACCTAAATACAAAGTTAGAAAAAAAAAGCACATCTACTACTCACAAATAAATCAAAAGCAATTTCATCCATGATAATAATGGAACAAATTGAGAAGTGTGAAGATAACTCATCAATAAGTGTGAAAATGAGTGCTAAGATAGATGTGGTACTGAAAAGAATGGATAAAATAAAATAATGGAAAAATAAAAATATTTAAATATGGTATATGTAATATGGATAAGGAGGTAGTCATCATAATGAAATTATGCACATCAAGAAATAATTCTAGGAGATATGTCATAGTTAGGATCACCTAACTTCTAAATGCCACTTGGCACAATATTATGTGTGACAATCTTAGAGTGTGACTAGTAAGTTTTTTAAATCAACTGCTCATGACGATAATAATTGAAGAACACTACAAAATATTGAGGATATCATAAAGAACTTATCCACAGTTACTGTGCAATAACAACATTAATAGAAACATCAAACATTGAAAGATATTAAGATGCCTTAGTAAGGAGGATGGGCACCTCTCTCTCCTCAATATCAATAGGAATGGGCTGAAAATAATATACAGGATACCAAAATCAACTAGGATGGAATCTATTATCTCCACAATAACACTATAATTGGAAACCTCCATCTCCACAAAGATAATATAGAGGATACCAAAAACAACACCAACATTAGGAACCTTCATAGAGACAAGGAAAATAACAAAGAGTATACAAGTCTCATAGAAAAGAACTAATGAATCAATGAAAACCAATTATTTACTATATTTGTGGTGAGGTAAATCATATTGAATATAATTTCCCTTTAAATCCACATATGGAAACATATCATGCTTGTTGTATAGTCTCTTGTCAACATAATACTGAGGATTGTATAGTCTCTTGTCAACATAATACTGAGGATTGTACAGTCTCTTGTCAACATAATACTGAGGATTGCCCTACACTAGAAAATCAATGTAAGTAAAAACAAGTATAAGTTGTAAAAATGGTGAACACTCATCTAAAGGAAATTTCATACATGCATTTATTAAAAAGGATACAATGCAAGGAATAAGGACTTGGTCCCTTGGAAATGCCCACAAAAACACAAATCTAAAAATTTTGAAAGATCAAATATCCTAGGAAATAGAAGATATTAATGAATGAAGTGGTTGAGATGTTGTATTCAATCAAAACTAAGTATGTGTGAATTGCTAATGTTGTGAACATGAAAGCATGGGTTTTATACTTAAAAAACATGTGAATTCTCCAACAAGAAGGTATTGTCAGGACTCTCATGGATTTTCTTAGATTGATAAATGTGTTGTGTAATGAATACATATCGCATAACATTACCGAACTCCTACATAATATTTTTAAATGTGTATAAAATGAGTAGATACAAACACATAAAATAGTCTAGTATGCAAAAATTAAACCATAGGATATAGATGCCATGATGGGTATTTTACTCATAAGATATGAAGCTCCTAATGTTGTATTTTATTTTAGGAGCAAAATAAACATGATGCCTCAGTCAAAATTGGAAGCCACTATAAATATTGCATTGAGTTACAATCTATGAACACTAAGTCTTGCATATTTGTCCCAATCGAACCATTGGAAGATTGGAAGATGTGGAAATCCATTTTGGATGCATAACCTTGTGAGGATATTTTGAGGTCATATAAATGAATACCAATGAAATGCCTTATCATGTGTTAATTGGTAATAAATGGACTTATAATGGTTGTATGATCATCAACATAGTTGAAATCAATTAAAAGTGCATCAGAATAATGTTATAATTTTCATTCCTATGAACAATTTATAAAGAAGGCCATTCATGATTAAAAAAATGATTTGGATTCACCCTATGTGAACATTCTAAATATATTTCATGAATTGGATAAAGATCCAACAAAATAAATGGAGCATGGGTGGACATTTCCACATTTCTTACAATTCTTTTATTTTGCATGAGGATTAAATGGATGAAAATAATTATACATGAAAATTATAAAGGTCCCTCAAGTACCATAATAGCACTTGAATGATGGATATAAATGACCATTTGCATGATTGCCCACTTGCTTATAAATAATCAAAATCTATCAATTGGCTATGACTAATAGCATTACATAGAGCCAAAAATGGAAATTAGAATACCATGGACTTTATATTTTTCAATTAGTAGAGATTTTGAATTGGATATGACTAAGGGAGATGGAGGATAATGGGGGATAAAAGATAGGGTTTAAAGTGACACTTTTTTTTGAAAATAACAATAATTAAACCTGGATAGTTTGAGAAAAACTTGGAAAAGTAATTTGACAATAATGTAAGAATATGAATTGTGGCATTCTGAATGTAGTTTCTAAATTTTTTTTTTCAATACCCAAATGATAAAATGTGTGTGATTGATGCATTTATGATAGCAGATTGAAACTTTTTGTGAAAATATAATGAGACTGCATGTGTATGGACAACTTCTTTTAAGTAAAAGAATGAATTATTGTATGAAATTTCATTTATGGATAGATGAAATATCCAAAATTGATCAAGATATTTTTTATTAATTTTTAATAAATATATATTTTTAAATAATTTTACAAGTCAAGACAATTGGAAAATTGGAACTACATGTGTAAGAACACAACTTTTGACCTTAATTTCATGAAAATCATTTTTTAAATTATAACCAATGATGCATATAGTGGTTAGGGATAAGTTTTATAAACTTTCAATTAATAGTCATAAAGTTATAAAGGTATTTGAAATTATATTTATATAGTAAATAATGATGTATGTTGTGTAGAAATTAAGTAATAATTAAAATTATAATTTAACATTAAAAAAATTATATATGCAAAAACTATTATTTCCCCTCTACAAACCCATATAAGTTTTTTAAAATAATAAAATTTGTCTAATTAGATATGTCAACAAAGACAAAAAGGACACATAAATTTCCAAAAAATCAGATGGTTTGGTCCATAACAATGTTTAGGCTAGGTTCGGACCCTCCAAGCCTAAAATTGAGTCAAATTTGGAGGGAAAATAAAAAATTAAAAACATAAAAATATTAAAATGGTGTACTCCCTTTGCCAAGGTATACACCCTTTAAAATTCCCTATTTTGAAAGGAAGAGTAAATTTTTGAATTTGTTAAGGCAAAAGGAGTACCAGACATGAGTGTAACTAATCACCGTAGTACACTCCATTTCCACCTAAACCATTAACCCTAAACCTTAAACCTTAAACCCTGAACATTGAATCTTAAACCCTAAACCCCAAACCCTAAGCCATAAACCTTGAACCATGAACACTAAATCATATACCACAAACCCTAAACCCTAAAAGTTAAAACTTGAAACAAAAACCTTAAAAACTAAATCCTAGACCCTAAATCTTAAACCTTAAACCCTCACTCTAAAAAATGAATCCTAAACCATAAACCTAAAACCTAAACTCTAAATTTCAAACCCTTTAGCTTAAACCCTAACCTTAAACACCATACCTAAAACCATAAACCCTAAACCATTAAATAATAAACACTAAACCTTGAACCCCAAACCCTAAGATTTACACCCTAAAACCTAGGACATAAAACCCTAAATGTTAAACCCTGAATCCTAAAACTTGAACCATAAACCTAAACCCTTAATCCTTATCCCAAAACCCTAAATAGTTATCCATACTCCCCAAACCTTAAGCTCAAACACAAAACCCTAATTAATAAAACCTAAACCCATATCCCTAAAATCAAACCTTAAAACCTTAACACAAAACCCTAAATGCTAAACACTAAGCTCTAAACCATAATTTGCAAAACCTAAATATTAATCCTTAAACCATAAACCCTATACCTAGAACCTTGATCCCTAAACACAAAACATAAATATTAAAACCTAGCCCCTAAATCCTAAGCCTTGAACCTTAAACCCTAATACATTATCCTAAAACCCTAAACCATAATCCTTAAACCTTAAACCCTAGACCCTAAACATAGGATGTTAAAACCTTAAACCTTAATATTTATATCCTATACCCTAAACCCTAAAACCTAAACCTTAAACCCCAAATGTTAAACCTAAAACACTAAACCCCTAAATCATAAACCCTAAAATGTAAATCCTAAATCCTAAAACCCCAATCCCTAAAACCTGTATGGATAAGTGGGCCATGTTCCAAGTAGGAAAATGCCCAGAAGTATATTTGCACTCTTGCATGGACATATAAAAATTTTAAAAAATATATCCTTGATATTGGGTACATATTTTCCAAGGAATGTTGACACCACTTCTAAAATATTGGTATATGTATCAAGAGTGAAGAAGAAAAATGAGTACTTGGCCATAATTTTAACAAGACTCCACTCAGAATTTTGTATTTAAATATGAGAACCTGATATGACATAAAGC
The DNA here is from genome assembly GCA_037957365.1 of Torreya grandis. Lineage (NCBI taxonomy): Eukaryota > Viridiplantae > Streptophyta > Pinopsida > Cupressales > Taxaceae > Torreya > Torreya grandis. The sequence continues at coordinate 1,133,808 of JARHVA010000880.1, forward strand.
TCTAAAAAATATGAAATTATTTTTGTGTTATGGTGGATTATACATTATAAATATCATAGATAATGATTAATCAATATCAAAAATTAGTACAAACATCCATGAAATTATAGAAATATGTTGATAGATTTGGGAATGAAAAGACTTTGTGCTCAAATCATGTAATAGTATTTATAATATTTCAATAAACTCCATAACTTCTAGTTACATTGAAGACATGGATCCTAGAAGAATGTTTAAACCTATAATAAGTGTTAATATGACAAATAAGGAAGACCTAGCAAATGCAAAAAAGGAAAAATTGTGAAACTTAAAATAGAATAATAGTAATGGAGCCAAAGAGAAGTCATGGATTCAATGAAAGTGGAAGGTGAAATAAATTATAGATAAACATTAAAAAAATGATAATATTGGTGCTAAATAGGTACTTAATATGACATATTTTGGTGGCCATTGGGAACAATAACAACTCTTAGAGGTGGAATAATTCTAATGAGATTAAGAGGATGTGATCCATACAAAGTTTAGTGAGATCAATGACATGGACTTGTCTTTGGGGAAAATGCACATAGATATCTAAGAGTTCATAATTCCATTAAATAAACATCCTTATCTACTAAATATTAATATGTGTTTTATCTTATTTTATATTTTAGAGATATAAACAAGTTAAAACTTTTGATTAAATAAACTATATAAGATATGTATATATTATGCGGATCTAAATGTAACTAACAGAGTAAAACTAATTTATTAAATTTATTATTTATATAAATGATTGAGAGGATAGGATACTTATCTCATTTAATTTATATTTTGCTTTGTGGCAGTGTACATTCATCAAGAATGCTGTAAAATGGCTCTATAATTACTTGGATCAAGAAAATGATTATCAAAACCTACCTAGATAGATCCATCAATGTGTAGATGCCTATAGTGATTGGATTCATATATTTCCTACCAAAATAATCCTCTTTATTATTTTTATTATTTTCCATGCTAGGTTACGACATATATATGTTAAGAGGGTTATTGTATAATATCATAGGCTCAGTATTATGTATATATCCAAATTTATTCTCCTTCACCTTGTGACCCTAGCTCCCCTTTTGACACTTGATTTACCTATAAAAATGGGATAGATAATATGGGTTTATTTGAACCCAATCACTTACGCTAAGTGGCTTAGTTTTTTCTACATTAAAATACTCCAATGACAACACAAACTACACATAGTTCTCTCACATAATTATGTGTGTGTATTGAACAGTGATATACTAGTATGTAGTGCAGTTTGTTTGGATTTCAAAACTTGATAACTTATGATTTTGACCTTGAAATATTATTCATACTTGGCTTAGTGTATGTTCCTTTGACTATTTTTATATTTGTATGGTTTATGGTAGTGATTCAATGATGTCTTTATGTATTCTTCAATATGCATGTACTTTTTTAGGCATACCCTAGATAGAAATAGGCTTAGGCTTGATGTGTATATATAAGATAATTTTTTGGTATCTTACCTCTATAATTAAAATGTGAAACATGTGGGATGTCTCAAATTAAGGGTATGAATTTGACATATATTCATCATAAATTACACAGGCGAGTTCAGCTAAAACAAAAGAATCTAGTAACCAAATTTGTTTGACTATGACAAAAGCCATCTAGTAAACAACAAATAATGATATGAGATCAATAGACACTATAATTAGTATTATGAATTATATATTCACATACTAAGGCTATCTTGTATGTTTATCATAGAAAATTAGAAAGGTTAAGCTCATATATGAATAAATTCATAGGAGTGAATGTGAGTAAGAGTCAATTGTGTGCATGCAAATCATGTATGTTAAGGATTGGTCAAAAATAAAATTATAAAAATTTGAATACAAAATTTATGTGTATAAATGTCCCCATTTTATTCTAGTAGTGAAAATTATATATTATAAGGATAGAGTAATAAATTTGGTACTGGGTGTAACCATAGTTTTTTTAGGTATGTCTTGAGTACTGATCTTGCTCCATGTAGAACCTATAATGAAACATGTAGAAATAAATTTATAATTATGAAATAAAATATTAAGTAATCATTGAACATATTTGAAATTTACAAATCAAGTAATAACTATACATGTTACATGAACTAAATTATCCTCTGAAGTCATTGGATAATGGAGTGATTTTTCCATAAGGATATGCTAGTGTTAGAACCATGGGTTGGGAATAATATTCCTCAACCCTCAATATAAATTGGTAAGTGATTAGAAGTTAATATTTGTATAACCTCAATTTCCCTAATCATGATAGAGTGTAAGCATATTGTAGCAGTCTCATAGACTTATTAGAGATACTCTACATGGAACTACACCAATTATCAAGCTCATGTTGAGAATGATGTGGCATGAAGATGAGGGTCACTCATACTCCAAAACTATATTAACTATTACCAAAAACTTCAAAAATATAATTTTTAATAAATATTATTCTTGGAAGAATTACTTCAAATGGGGTAATAACAAACAACTTGGCTGCACGTGTAAATAAATCATTATTCCATCATAAAAACTTTTTAATGTACTTATTTTGATACCAATTGAAATAATTAATACCTTTGATTTCATTTAATGGTAGAGAGATTCCTTTATACAATGCTCTGATCCTATAGACTTGGGATCAAATTTTATCTCTTATTTTCTCTCTCCTAAGTATCCTCACTCATATTAATGTATTAGGTGATAAATAACTCACGTTCACACATATTAATATATCTTAATACTCTAATGGCATAATAAAAAAATTAACATATACAAATTAATCCTAAACCTATTCCTATTTAGTACTCAAGTTTTCAAAATCACTATACTTAGGAATACATTTACACATTGAGAGGAAATACCATAAATCTTCCAAATATGAAACCCCTTAAAATAGTAGTCTTTAAACCAAGTGTAAAACCATTCCTAGGTTAATACCATAGGTTTTCAATTTTTTAAATCCATACTCAGGATTGCATTACATGTTAGTATTACATTAATTTTACACACTCAACTATGTGGGAGAACTATGTGAGATTTGAACCCTCTCCAAAGTTTTGGAACATAGGCAATGCTCAACCACTCAACAAGGAGTGATTGGGGTCAACTCAACCCATCCCACTAACCCCTTTTTATGGGTTAACCTAGTTTCAAAAGTGGAGCTAGGATTTTGAAGGAAGGAAAATGAAACCAAAGTTATCTATGTAGGATCAAAGTTATTTAAATACATAGGACTCACTTACAAGCACATGTGCATTATTCCAAATTTTAATAGACCTACATAGATCTCCTAGATGTTCCTAGTCCTTAATAGATATTTTTTCTCTACCAGTGGTGTCAAATAAGCATTGAACTCATCCTATCAGGTGCATGCACTTCTAGATATAAGTGATCACATACCCATTCCAAACCTCTATTGATGATTATACCTTATCAAAGACAAGAACAAAATATAAACAAGTTAAGTACCCTATACTATACATCATTTTCATAAATTTTAAATTATAATAAATCAGTAATAGTTTGATAATTAGACACAGATTTATATGTGGACTGTTATATCTTATACAATCTAAATATTTTTTACTTCTTGTCTTATATATATAACCTAAATACAAAGAAAAAAATATCACATCTACAACTCAAAAACAAGTCAAATTTGATTCCATCCATGATAAGAATGGAACAAATTGAGAATTGTGAAGATAGATCATTAATAAGTGTGAAAACTAATGCCAAGATAGATGTGGTACTGGAAAGAATGGATAAAATACAAGAATGAAAAAAAAATATTTAAATGTGGTATATATAATATAGATAGGGAGTCAATCATCATGATGAAATTACTAACATAAAGGAAATAATTCTAGGAGATATGTCATAGTTAGTATCACCTAACTTATAAATGCCACTTGGCATAACATTATGTGCGACAACCTCAGAGTGTGACTTATAAGTTTTTTAAATCAACTAGTCATGATGATAATAATTTCAAAGCACCATAAAATCTTAAGGAGGATATTGTAAATAACTTATCTATAGTTACTGTGCAACAACAACATTAATATCAACATCAAACATCATAAGATATTAAGATGCCTTAATAAAGAGGATGGGCACCTCCCTCTCCTCAATATCAATAGGAATGGGATCTACCCTACCCTCAAAATCAACTTGTATGGACTCTACTATCTCCACAAGATCACTATAATTGGTAACCTCCATCTCCACAAAGATAATATAGAGGATACCAAAATCAACAACAGGGTTAGGAACCTTCATAGAGACAAGGTAGATACCAAAGAGTGTACAAGTCTCATAGATAAGAACCAAGGTAACAATGACAACAAATTATCTACTATATTATTGGTGAGGTAAATAATATTTCACGTAATTCCCTTTCAAATTCACATATGGAAATATATTATGCTTGTTTTATTCTCTTATCAACATAATATTGAGGATTGTCCTACACTAGATAATCAATGCAAGGACAAACATGTATAAGATGTAAAAAATTTGAACACTCATCTAAAGTAAATTCAATACATACATGCATTTTCAAGGATCCAATGTAAGGAATAATAACTTGGTCCCTTGGAAATGCCCCCAAAAACATAAATCTAGAAAATATGAATGATCAAATGTTCTAATTCTAATAAATAGAAGATATTGCAGCCGATGATGAGATGCTTGCGGATCAACTATAGCATTGGGCTCTGAAATGTCTAGATTTTGGGCAAAGTTGCCCCTAATTTGCAAGCTGATGTTGTTGGACCCTAAGGTGGAGTTCATCTGGTGGATGGATAGTGATGCCATGTTTACCGACATGGCCTTTGAGCCCCCATTTAAGTGCTATAAGGACCACAACTTCATCATGCACGGCTGGGACGAGCTCGTTTACAATCACAAGAACTAGATCAGCCTCTTGAGACGCCAATTAAGGACGTCAAGGCTGCAGGCAGTGTGATTTTAGGGTTTGAGGGCATGGTGGAGCATGGCCTTTTTCTCAACATGGTTATGGCTGTCATTATTGTTGGATCTGATGGTGTCTCCATCAAATCAAAGTGATAGAGAAACCAAAGGTATTTTGTGGAATTTTAATGTCACAATAAATGCTTATGTGTCATTATTGTTTATTGCAATGGCAACCTACATTATTGGCCAGGGCAGAATGCTAAAGATATATATTTTTTAGCATTCTTTACCCTATGCTATAAGTTATTTAAGGTTTTAGGTCCTTGTAAAACTTGGGTACTTTTATTGGACTATGTTTGTGGTTTTAGGTCCCTGTAAAACTTGAATTTGATGCTGCTCTTGAGTAGGTTTCAGGACTGCTTTTCCTGGTGGTTATTAATGCTTTATCTTTCTTGATTCTATTAAATGGTTTTGGGGTCCCTTCAAAACCTGCTTTTACCATAATCTAAAACAAATCAAGTGGTTGAAATGTTGTATTCAATCAAAACTAGGGATGTGAGCACTGCTAATGCTATGAACATGAAAGCATGGGTCTTATATTGAAAAATATGTGAATTATCCAATAATAAGGTGTTTTTATGACTCTCATGTATTTTCTTGGATTCATAAATGTGTTGTGTAATGAGGACATATCGCATAACATTACCAAACTTCTACATAATTTTTTAAAATTTGTAGAAAATGGGTAGTTAAAGAGACATAAAATGGTCTAGTATGAAAAAACAAACATGTGATATAGATGCCATGATGGGTATTTTACTCATAGGATATGAATCTCCTAATGTCATATTTTATTTTATGAGCACAATAAACATGATGCCTTAATCAAAAGTGGAATCCATTGTAAATCTTGCATTGAGTTACAATCTAGGAATAATAAGTCTTACATATTTGGCCCAATTGAACCATTAGAAGATTGGAAGATATGGAAATCTATGTTGGATACTTAATCAAGGATATTTTGAGGTCATATAAATGAAAACTAATTAAATGCATTATCATTTGTAAATTTGTTATAAATGGATTCATAATGGTTTTATGATCATCAACACAGTTGAAATCAACTAGAAGTACATCAAAATAATGTTATTATTTTAATTCCTATGAAGAATTTAGAAATAAGCCTTTCATGGTATAAAATGATTTAGATTCACCCTATGTGAACATTCTAAAAGTATTTCATGAATTGGACAAAGATCCAATGGAATAAATGGAGCATGGGTGGATGTTTCTACATTTATTATAATTCTTGTAGTTTTCACAAGGTTAAATGGATGAAAATAATTATAGAAAAATTATAAAGGTCCCTCAAGTTCATTATAGCACCTTAATGATGGATATAGATCTCCATTAGTATGATTTCCCACTTACTTAGAAATAGTCAAAATCTATCAATTGGATAAGACTAATAGGATTACATAGAGCCAAAAATGGAAATAAGAATACCATGGACTTTGTATTCTTCAATTAGTAGAGATTTTGATTTGGATATGAATAGGGTAGATGTAGGATAATGGGGGATAAAATGGGGGTTTAAAGTGACACTTTATTAATGAAAATAACAATAATTAAACTTGGAGATTTTTTAAGAAACTTAGAAAAAGAATTTGATAATAACATAAGAATATGAATTATGGCATTCTAAATGTAGTTTCTAAATATATAATTTTTTTAATACCCAAATGATAAAATGTGTGAAATCAATGCATTTAGGATAATGGATTGGAACTTTTTTGTGAAAATATAAAGAGACTACAGGTGTACAAACACATTTTTATGAGTAAAAGAATGAAATGTTATATGAAATTTTATGTATGGATGGATGAAATGTCAAAATTTGGTCTATTTTTTATTAATTTTTTAATAAATATATATTTTTTACATAATTTTACAAGTCAAGATAGTTGTAAAATCGTAATTACAAGTGTACAAACACAACATTTTTACCTAACTTTATAAAATAATTGTTTTAAGTATAACTAATGATGCGTAGATTGGTTAGGTATAAGTTTTATAAACTTTTTATTAATGGTCATAAAGTTATTTGTAATGATATGTATACAGTCCATAATGAGCTATGTTGTGTAGAAATTAAGTAATAATTCAAAATAATATTTTAACATTGAAATATATATATATTCAAAAACTACAATTTCCCCTCTACAAACCCATATAATTTTTAAATAATAAAATATGCCTAATCAAATATATTAAATTTCCAAAAATCATATAGGTTAGTCCATGACAAGTTTTATGTTAGGTTTGGACACCCCAAGACTAAAATAGATCAAAAATTGGAGTGAAAAGTGAAATATTAAGATGTCATACTCTTTTTTTAAAGGTTGTACACCCTTTGAAATGCCTTATTTTGGAGAGAAGAGAAAAAAATTGAATTTGTTGAGCCAAAGGGTATACCAAACATGAAATTAGCTAATCATCCAAGTACACTTCATTTATACCTAAAACATTAACCCCAAACCCTAAACCTTAAATACTAAACACTAAACTTTAAACCTTAAGAATTAAACCCTAAACCCTAAACCCCAAACCCTAAACTGTAAATCCTAAACCATGAACACTAAATCATATATCTAAAACCCAAAACCCTAAACCTTAAAAAATAAAACCTAAACCCAAAACCCAAAACCTTATAAACTAAACTCTAAAAGCTTAAACATTAAACCTTAACACTATATAATGAACCCTAAACCATAAACCTAAATACTATATTCCAAACCCTAAATCTTGAAACCTAACCCCAAACACTGCACCCAAAACCATAAACCCTAAACCATAAAATAATAAACATGAAATCCTAAACCCTAGACCCAAAACCCTAAGATATACACCCTAAAATCTTATGATATAAAGCCCTAAATGTTAAACCCAAAACCTCAAAACTTGAAGCATAAACCCTATACCCTATACCCTAAACCTAAAACCTAAGAACCTAAACCCCTAATCCTTGTCTTAAAACCCAAAACCCAAAATATTTAACCATACTCCCCAAACCTTAAACTCAAACACAAAACCCTAAATAATAAAACCTAAACCCAACTCCCTAAAATAAAACCCTAAATGATAAACACTAAGCTCCAAACCATAATTTCCAAAACCTAAGTCTTAAGCCCTAAACCATAAACCCTATACCTAAAACCTTCATCCCTAAACACCAAACCTAAAGATTAAAACCTAACCCCTAAACTACCCTAAACCTTAAATGTTAAACCCTAATACATTATACTTTAACCCTAAACCATAATCCCTAAACCCTAAACATAGAATCTTAAAACCTTAAACCCTAGAATTTATACCCCAGACCTTAAAATCTAAACCTTTAACCCCAAAAATTAAACATATAAATCATAAACCCTAAACCTTAAAACCCTAATCCCTAAAACCTATATGTTAAACCCTAAAACCTAACATATAATCACCAAACCCCAAACACAAAACTAATAACCTTAAATCCTAAAACCTAAACCCTAATCGCTAAATTGTAAACCCAAAACCCTAATACCTAAATCCAAAACCCTTGGTCTTAAAACAAAATTATAAACCCTAAATCATGACCCCTAACACATAAAACCTAAACCTTAACCCCAAATTTTTAAACCCTCAACACTAAACCATAACCCTTAAATATTAAACCTTAAACCCCAAGACTAAAAATACAAACCCTAAACCTTATGTCCTAAACCTTGAACCCTAAATATTAAATCTTAAACCCTAAATCTTACTCATTAAACTCTAAGCACTAACCCATAACCATAAACCCTAAACCCTAAACACAAAAACCCAAACCTTAAAATCACAAACCCTAACCACTAAACCCTAAACTATTAAGCCTAAACTTTTAACTCTTAACCCTAAACACTAAAACCTAAGGTCTAAACCCTAAACCTTAAATTATAAACCCTAATCCCCATACCTTTAGCCATAAACCCTTAAACCTAAAACATTAACTTTTAACTCAAACCCTAAATCTAGTACCTGAAACCCTAAATTTTAAACCTTAACACAAACCTTAAACCCTAAACCTTAAATTCTAAACCCTAATGCTTAATATAAACCTAAAACCCAAACACTAAACTGTAATCTCTAAACCCTATACCTCCACCCATAAACCCTAAGCTTGACAACTTAAACCCAAAACCCTATTCTTTAAACACTAAACCTTAAAAACCTAAACCATAACCCCTGAACCCTAAACCCTATATACCAAACCCTAAATATTGAACCTTAAAACAAAAACCATAAACCCTCATAACCTAAACCCTAAACATTAAACCTCAAACCCTAAACCCCAAACTCTTACATAGAATAGAAAGAATTGAAACACCATTCATGGGTCATCATAAAAAGATATCATTCACTCTAAACAAATGTTAGATAGATGGGTCAATCCATGTATGCTTAAATTCCAATCTCATTCATGAATGACCTAACTAATTTATCCTAGAATCTCATAGAATAGAGTCATCTTATAGCATTCCAAACTCACATAGGAGACTACTACTACTATTTGGAGAAGAGGGGACTACTTTCAAACCCTATAAATTATTAGTCTCATATAAGAGTCACTCATATTATTATCTCCATTTCCCCAAACCATATATAAATAAGGGGTCAAGTATATAAATAATCATTCATCATCATAATCACTACCTCATTATTCATCATCATCACTCATCCTTCTCTCATTGACCTTCATTATCCCTTATCATCCCCCATCATCCCTAATAACATTGTCATTTATCCTCACCATCCCTCATCATCCCTAGTCACTCCCTCATTAGCCCTCATTATCTCTCATCATCCCTAATCACTCATTCATCATACCTCATCATCCTTAATCACTCCTTCATCAACCCTCATCATCCCTAATTTTCCATAGTCACTCTATCATTATCCCTCATCATCCCTAATCATTTCCTTGATGACCTTAATTGTCCTTAATCACACTATCATCAACCCTCATCATCCCTAATCATATAAAATAACTCCCTAATCATCCCTAATTACCCCTAATCATCCTTAATCACTACCTTATTGACCCTCATTAGTCCTCATCAGCTCTAATCACTCTCTCATCTTCCCTCATCATCCCTTGTCATCCCTAATCACTATATCATCATTCCTCATTGTCCTTCATTATCCTTATTTCTTCCCTCATTAACCCTCATCATCCCTAATCACTTCATAATTAGTCCTCATCATCCATAATTATCCATAGTCACTCCCTCATCATCCCTTGTCATCCTTAATCATCCTTAATCACTCCCTCATTGGCCCTTATTATGCTTAATCACACCCTCATCAACCCTCATCATCCCTAATCAGTATTAATCACTCCCTCATCATCCCTCATTATGCCTCATCATTCCTAATCACTCCTTCACCAACCCTCATCATTTATCATCAACCCTTATCATCCCTCATCATCCCTAGTCACACCCTCATTGACCTTCATTATCCATAATCATCATTAAACATTCTCTACCTTATCTCTTTCTAATTTGGTAATAGGAAGCCTACAATAAATACATTAAGGTTTTTTATAACTCATTTTTTCAATCTTAGTCTTCACAAGATATGGTTGGCTTGTAGTGGAATTAGTATATGTGAGACTCAAAATTATATTAAATATATTATTTTGATAAATGAAACCAAACCTACAAACTCATAATATGTCTATAATATTATAGATGGAAAATGTTTTAGTTACCATGGGTAGAGGGTTTGTGTTTTTCATAAATTTTCTCCCACCATTACATCTTAATCATTATCTTCATCTTCAAAATCCAAATTAATGATAAACTTACTTTCCATTAGAGGATTAAAACCCTTCAACCTAGTAGTAGAGCATCTCTTCCCTAAGTCACATTTTTTATTCTTAGAATCAAAAGTAGTAATGTGTTTCTCAAATACACTTCTTTCAAATATCCAAACCTTGAAATAGGACCTAGAGATGTAATTGAAAACTATAAAATCTCCAAACTCTAATTTGTAATGATGCACAAATTCTCCCCAACACTGTATAAATTCAAGTTGATTAGAACATACCCTGTAATTTTACAATCTAATCCTACCCACTTGGGCCTTACATAACCATATTTTCATAAGTTTGATTTATGATATTTAGAAGGATTGTAGGAGGAATAGGATACAAATAACATAATACCAAATGAATTTCAACCAATTTTAACAATACACCTAAATCAAAAGAATGAAGAACAATAATTAACTATCAAAGTTACCAGTCTTTTTGAGAAGTGTTTGTGCATTACTTTAAATAAGTTAAGATACCCATTATATCACCTCTTTTTATGTGTTTTCCATTAATTTTATAACAATTATGAGTGCACACCATGCAAGGTAAATAAAATTTTTCTTGTATATTCATTCTTCATGCCAAACCCAAATGTAAAATCCTATAAAAAGGAAAATAAAAATTTGAGTAGAAGAATAGGAAAATATTATTAATAAACACAATAAATTATGTAGATAAATATTTTCAAGTAAATTCAGTATGTTCCAAAAGAAATAATTTATATAATTCCCCCTGTCCTATTTTTCAATCATCCCTTAATAATGACCCCTTTCCTTTATCCTTTGATTTGATAATGCCACATATATTGATTTTAAAGCATGATAATGCCTCCACTCATTTCAATATATGTCTTGAGTATTCAATAAATTATCAGGTATTAACTATATGGATCAGATAAAATAGATTCAATAAATATTAGATATGGGTATTCAAGATTAATATATGGCTCAAGTATTTAATCAGGTAGGGCATACTCAATTAGGTAGGGCATACTCAAGTAGGTAAATTAAGTAGGTATGTAAATAAGGATATGTAGGTAGGGAATACTAAAGTACAAGAAGGTAGGTAGGGCATAGTCAAGATCAAGATGTGGCTCAGGTATTTAAGTAGGGTATACTCAAGATCAAGATATGGCTTGGGTATTTAATCAGATATGGCATGTACTCAAGTAGATAAAGTAGGTAGGTTATAATAAAGTATTTAATGTAGGTAGGGAATACTAAATTACAATAATTTAGATATGTAATAATCAAGGTCAAGATATGGCTCAAGTATTTAGGTACGACATACTCCATATCAAGATATGGATCAGTTATTCAATCGGGTAGGGTATACTCAAGTAGCTAAAGTAGGTAGGGCATACTCAAGTAGGTAAAGTGGGTATATCATCATTAATGGTGTGTGTGTGTGTGTGCATGCGTGCGTGTGTGCGTGTGTGTGTGCGTTCGTGCGTGTGTGCATGTGTGTGTGCATGCGTGTGTGCGTGCGTGCGTGTGTGTGTGTGTGTGTGTGTGTGTGTGTGTGTGTGTGTGTGTGTGTGTGTGTGTGTGTGTGTGTGTGTGTGTGTGTGTGTGTGTGTGTGTGTGTGTGTAACATTATTCAAAACTTCATTTCTCATTCAATCTTCCAATGCTGAAATTCATATAACTTAGTACTCACTATAATAGATTTTGAAAAAATAACTTCCAAATGGTAACTCTTACAGCTCTATAATTGATTTAAAAATATGTAGAGTGGACCTATTTTTTATATTTATAAAAATAAATTTTAATTATATTAATATAAAATTAAATGTAAACTTATACTTACTAAACAATAAACTTGAGATTATTACATTTCTTTCACTAAATATTTACCTAAATATATATAGATCTAACTGACTAAACACAACAAGAACCTATTTTAATGCAAAGGGTGTAATAACTGACCAAACACAACAATAACCTAATATAAATCAAATTCCATCCACCATTTACAATGAAAATGGCATATGTCCTTTACAGTGAAAAGGGTGTATGCCCTTTGCAGTGAAAAGATCATACATGATTTGTAAAAGGTATACACCCTTTTCTCAAAAGGGCATACACCCTTTAGGGTCGGGACCAACCCAGATCACATTTTCAATGGTTTTTTAGAAAATAAAGTGTACACCCATTGTAAAAAAAAATCTCTCTCCATAAATGTCACATTTTTATCCCCCATCTTTATTCATCAACACACTAATTAGATGTGAGGTGATCATGAAGTAAGACCTATGAGAATGGTTTTAATAATGGAATGGCACATTGTACAATATTTTAAGATAGAGTACTTGACAAGATTTATTAATAAGTTGGAGGATAATGTTATAAAGGTAGAGATGTGAGAAAGTACTCTAAATCATACATTAAAATTAATCATAGCTACATGGTCAATAGTTCATTGTTAAAATGGTTTAGAGTGAGAAATAGCCTATGAAATATTGTGAGCAAGGTTTCATATATCAACTCTCTTTATGGATAATTGGTCCAAGTTCCAAGTATTATGATTCCCAAAAGTATATATTCGCTCTTGCATGGACATATAAAAAATGCAAAAAATAGATCCTTGATATTGGGTAAGAATTTTCCAAGGAATGTTGACACCACTTCAAAAATATTGGTATATGTATCAAGAGTGTAGAATATAAATAATTACTTGGCACTAAATTTAGTAAGACTTCACTCAAAAAAAGTATTTGAATATGATAACTCAATATTACACAATGCTCTAAAAAATAGGTAAATATTTTTGTGTTATGGAGGATTAGACACTATAACTATCATAGATAATGATTAATCAAGATCAAAAGTTAGTGAAATCATCCATGAGAATATATAAATATGATCCTATATTTTTGAATGTAAAGGCTTTGTTCTCAAATCATGAAATAGTATTTTTAATAATTCAAACAACTCCACAGCTGATAGTAGTGTTGAAGACATGGATATAAGAAGAATGTTTGAAACTAAAAGAATTGGAAGAATGATAAATAAGGAAGACCTAGCAAACATATAAAATGAAATGTTGTGAAACTTAAAATAGAATAGAAATCAACCCAAAGAGAATTCATGGATTCAATGAAAGTGGAAGGTGAAATAAATTATTGAGAAACATTAAAAAAATACATGAAATTTTGGTGTTAAAGAGGTATTTAAAAAGACATATTTTGGTGACCATTAGGCACAAGAACAAATCTTGGAGATGGCATAATTTTTATGAGATTAATAGGATGTGATCCATACAAAGTTAAATGAGATCAATGGCATGATATTGTCTTTAAGGGAAATTCACATAGATCTCTAAGAGTGCATAAGACCAACCAAGAAACATCCTTATCTACTAAATATTAATATTTGTTTTATCTTATTTTTCATTTTAGAGATCTAAACATGTTTAAACAATTTATTAATAAAATATTATAAGATATATATAAATTATGTAGGTATGAATGTAACTAGCAGAGTAAAACTAATTTATTGCATTTATAATTTATATAAATGATTAAGAGGATAAAATACTTAGATCACTTAATTTATATTTTGGTATGTGATAGGGTACACTCATCAACAATAATCTAAAATGTCTCTATGGTTACTTGGATCAAGAGAATGATTGTCATAACCTACCTAGACAGATCCAATAATGTGTATATACCTATAGCAGTTAGATTCATTTATTTCCTACCAAAAGCATCCTATTTTGTTTTTAGTATTTTCCATGATAGGTCACCAAATATATATGTTAATATGGTTCCTATACATTATCATAGGATTGGTACTATGTAAATATCCAAATTTATTCTCCTTCACCTTGAGCCCCTAGCTCCCCTTTTGATACTTGCTTTACCTATAAGAATCGAATAGACAAGATAGGTTTAGTTGATCCCATCCACCTGCTCTAAGTGGCTAAGTTTTTTCTACATTAAAATACTCCAATGATAACATAAACTACACATAGTTCTCTCACCTAATTGTGTGTGTTTAATAGTGATATACTAGTATGTAGTGTAGTTTGTTTGGATTTCAACACTTGGTAACTTATAATTTTAACCTTGAAATAGTATTCAGACTTGACTTAGTTTTTATTCCTTTGATTATTTTTTATATTTGGATGTTTTATGGTAGTGATTCAAGGATGTTTATATGTATTCTACAATGTGCATGTACTTTTTTAGGCATGCCCTAGATAGAAATAGGCTTAGGCTTGATGTGTATATATCAGATAATTTTTTGGTAGCTTACCTCTATAATAAAAATGTGAAACATGTGGGATGACTCAAATGAAGGGTTTTAATTTGACATATATTCATCATAAATTGCACATATGGGTTTAGCCAAGATAGATGAATCTAGTAACCAAATTTGTTTGACTCTGACCGAAGTAATCTAATAAATAGGAAATAATGATATGAGATCAAGAAACATTCTACTTAGGATGATGAATTATTTATTCACATACTAGGGATATCTTATTTGTTTATGATATCAAATCAGGAAGGCTAAGCTCATATATGAATAAATTCATAGGAATTAATGTGAGTAAGATTCAATTGTGTATGTGCAAGTCATGTATGTTAAGGATTGGTCAACTATAAAATTTTCAAATGTTGAATACCAAATTTACATGTCTATAAATTCCCCAATATTTGTCTAGTATTGAAAATTATAGATTACAAGGATAGAGTAATGAATTTGGTACATGGGTGTAACCACAGTTAATTTCTTTAGGTATGTCTTGATTATTGATCTTACTCCATGCAGAACCTGTAATGAAACATGTAGAAATCAATTTACAATTATGAAATAAAATAATAAGTAATCATTGAGCATATTTGAAATTTATAAATCAAATAAAAATTATACCTATAATTACATGAACCAAGTCATTGGATAATAGAGTGATTGTGCCATAATAATATGCTAGTGTTAGAACCAAGGGTTGGGAAGAATATGCCTCAACCCTCAATAGATATGGAAAAGTGATTAAAAATTAATATATGTATAAAATAAACTTCCCTAATCATTAAAATTTTATAATAATGGAACTCAAAATAGGTTCATTGGTACATATCATACTTTAGTGCCATCTAGACCATTCATCACATTTGTAGAGAACAAGATAGTAGACAATGATGTTGACTTACACACTTTGTTCATTCAAGATTGTTTTAGTTATAAACCTATTAAAAGTGTCATGGTTGATAATGGTTCAAGTGTAAATGTGTGAACTATCACAATTCTCTCTCATCTTGGATACATAAATCAAGATAGACTTCCTACATAAATAATATTTAAAGGTTTCAATGGTCATGTTCATAGTTCTATTGGTGATATCACATTACCAATACAAGTTGGTCTAACACATGTAGCCATTAAGTTTACATTAGTATCCAGTGTAATAGTCTTTGATATGTTATTAGGATGTCCTTGGATTTAATAGCTTCATGCACTTTGTTCTACAATACATAGATGTTTCAAATATATTTTTGCTAATGAGTTTATCATAGTTCATAGTATTCAATATGAATACGCCCTTCAATCAAAGGTTATTGCTCCTTTGGATATGATTTTATTTGAGGAACTTACAAGGTTCAACCTACTCAAAAAATTCATAAATTGGTCACCTTGACAAGGAGACCTATTATAATGAATTAATAATGTTACACAAAGAACACCAACATAGAGTTCATACACTTCATGATGGGTTCCAAGTAGTCCTAAATTTCACCATGTTAAAAAACATACACAACATGCTACAGATTATCATAATGATAATGGAACTTATGTTATAGATTCAGATCAATTTTAAAATTTTAAGTTGATTTATCAATTCCTTCATAATGGCATGATACTTTCCATTGTGACAGATCATCCTTAATATGCTAGATACATTGCCTATTGATTGTGAGGCTCTTTCATGAGTCATTGGTTAGTATGTTCTTTTTTTAGTTTCATATATTCAAAAATACAAAAAAAAATATAATATATATGTTATTTCTAGTTCATTTACATCAGTAAATGGTGTATTCAACATATGCCTTATTTATCGATATCCAATTTTATATCAAATATGCTTCAAAAGTGTACTTGAGTTAGTTTCAAAACATTCATTTTGTCACTTCTATATGAAGTTATGGGGGATGATATTGTCTTAGACCCAAAAACTTTACACAAAAAAAATGCTCTAACCTAAATAATCATGTCTTGTGCTCTTGTTTTATTCCTCCAAACTTATACCAGTGAACACATGTTCTAATTTTTCATACTCAAACTAGCCACACGCCTTGTACATCTTGTTTGCATCTCAATAAGTTCATTAGGGTCATCCTCTTACACAGGTTTTATTATTTTGTGACTATCCCTATTATTCATACTTATGTTCAATTCATTATGCAAAATCTATTATTACGAGCTCACTTACTTTTACATTGCTATATTACTAGATACTTGAGTTGTTGAATATACTAATGTTATAAGTTGATTGTGAAGATAAATTGCACTTATTTATGCATACCTATCATGTTTTTATTGATTGTTTCATGCTTTGTGTGTATTCATTTATCTAGATTGTGCACATTCTAGCATGTCATTTTTTTCATCTATAAGCCTTATTATATGTTTTTATGCAGGTGAGTTAAATTTGAACATGTCCCTTTATATGTGTCCCCTTGGCCTTCTTGTGTTTATTTTGTGATTTTATGTGTACTTTTTATGCGTGTGTCATGATCATGACTCTAATGGATTTGGTTTAGATCTATAAAATATTAACATGGAAAAAAGATCCGAACATAGAGAAATATTTTAACACATATTAATAATATTTTGCATATATAATTCTTTTGTTGCATACTATTCCATATGAGAGTATAAAATATATAGGAATATCATTCCTATATTTGGGGAGATCAAATCTCCTCCAAAATTTCTCAATCTCCCTAAATGACTCAAACTAAAAAATCCCAACAACCCACTATTATATGAATATATTGTGACTAACAATATATTCGATAAACTAACCTATAGACTATTAACATAATATTGTTAACAAAAATATTTACATCGGTACATTAATTTGTGAACACACAACACACTATACCTCAACATTCATCATGTTGTGAACATTATTAATCCTATCCTACACCCCCTTAATGTGAACATGAGGAAAACAACTCTCCCATATCTGCACCTATACTCATGACTTGGTGATTTTTAGAGGACAATCAAAAAACTTACATGATGGATTTACAAATGATTGACCAATAACCAAAATAGTAGTTTTACAAGTGGCTAACTAGAAACCACAAAATAATAACGGATAGTTTTATACATGGTTAACCAACAACCAAAATAGTGGTTTTACAAGTGGCTAACCAAAAACTACAAAACAATGGTTTTATAAGTGGCTTACCATAAACCACATCATGATGTGCAGTATAAATTCTAGATCTCATCATTCTCATATTTTATAGAAGTTACACAAGAGTATTTAGTTTACTTATAAAAAATGTGAATAGGTATACAACATTTATTCTTATTTGAAATCACACCATGCTGAAATCAAACACACCACACAACTGAAAAGAAAAATGCCACTAAATCAAAAAGTGGCCCCATTATTAGTGACTAATGAGAGTCTATGAAACCTCTAACCTCCATTTTATCCTTTGTTCAATACATGAAGCTACTTACTCAATAAAATAAGTGATAAAGCTCATATTCATGAATTTATTGAGGAGAAATGCCCCCCACAATTTGGATGTATTTGACATTTGACTCAGGACATCAGGGTCACCCAAAAATGCATTCGTAAGGTAATTTTTTTTACAATTTTGTTTCTTTTGAGATTTTTTATTTTGATAATTTTTGACAATGACAACTTTCTGAAAAGCTTTGACATTTTAAAATATTTTGATAGACACATAAAAATGACTCTTAATTTTAATACTCAACTCATTTTGTTTTGACAAGAACATAAAGAAATGAACAATTAACACTATAACAACTCACTATAACGACCAAATGATGTAATTACTTTTTAAAAACTTATGACTCTAATCAGGAAACACCTAGAAAGACAAATATATAAAATAATTTAAATTAAATCTAGACCTTATAAAACTTAAATATTAAACCTTTCATAAAAAAAAGTAAATGCCTAAGCTAAGTAGACTCCATGTGATGTATGGCATGATACTAGGCTCAAGCTTTTAAAATTAAAGGCTTATAAAATAAAACTATAGACTTAAGTATTGACAAATACCACATAGTAGAAAGCTTCAACAAATTTAAAGCTAAAGACATAAATTAAAATACCAAACTTTAAATTATAAAACCTAAAGTTGGTAAATTGAATGGAAGCTTGACTCACACATGAAGAACATGATTATCAAAGTGAAATGGTGGAAGGTTGGTGAATTGCATGGAAGCCAAAATTGGAACTGAATTAAATACTAAAACTTCTCATACATTTTTATATCTAAAACACTTATCTTGAAGAAAATTGTGGATCTACAAATTGGAAATCATACATTGTATACAGCACGTCAAGGTCAAGATTTGGTTTTCCATTTAGATAATTTGATGAATTTAGTGGACATCATATAGGTAAGAAGCTTGAAAGTACATGTTTTTATGTCAAGGAATTAGAATCACAATAGCTACTTGATTTAATTTTCTCCTGCTAATTTTGAATGATAATCTATGATCTGGTCACAAGAATTATGATGGTTTACTTGTTGAGATTGTCACACGATCATATGCAAATAATTAGCATACAGTTATTGAAAATGATATAGATTGAGTCATTATCAAACATGAGTTGATTGAATATAAATTTGAGCTATCTGAGTGGTTTTTCATAGTGAACATGGAGATTGAATGTGCAAACAAAATTGTGTTACATGTATATGATCTGAACCATACAACAAAAAACTGGTGATGCACTTTACATACATTAAATCCACTACTCAGGTGCCTCCTCATGTATTTTGGCTTCAATGCAATGTGTTAATTTGAGATGCTTATAATCCTATTGTAACAAAAATATGATTATGAAAATAAGGATCTAATGTATTCCAATCATGTATTATAACTCAAAATAATGTATAAAGCTAAAAACTTCTCACATCAACAAAATCCCATACACAGGCAACCATGGATCTAGCCCACACAATGCTTAGGATCTCATCTACTTTGATACCAGATAATGGATCTAGTTTATATCTATAATATATTAACATAAAAAAGGAACCAAACACAAAGAAATATGTTAACACATAATAATAATATTCTACATATATTATTTCTTCTATTGCATTACTATTCCATATGAGAGTACAAAATCCCAACAACCCAATATTATACTAAAACTAACAAAAAGGCATTATAAGGGGATAATATAGTCAAGGGAAGTGTATAAAACCTCATAGTAGGTTTTGAATACATTGGGAGTTGAATAAAATGGCAAAGAAACCCTGGTACCCTATTTTCCTTTGTGCAAAGATAGGGTTGTAGATTGAGATCTTATGTTTGTGACTACCTGTTGATTGAGAGAATGTGTTCATAGAAAGAGAAATTTTTAATAATTTCATATAGAACTATTCAAATCATTATTATAAATTAAACTAAGTTATGCTCACTATATGCTAATCTATACAATCTTGGGTCTATGAAGATACCTAAAAACCCTAGATTAGGGTTTGAGCATTTGGTGGAGTTTATACCAACCAAAAAGTCAAAAACTTGGTCAATATATTTGTTTCATACTTATTTAAGAGACTAATATGGTTTAAATTTTTTACCATCGCTATTTCGTATGGAATGAGACTACATGATAGTGTTAGGCCTAGAAAAGGGCTAAAGGAGTAAGGGTGATATAGGAACAATGGATTTGTAAAAAGAAGAGGGTTTAAAAATGATTGATTCACCTAGGGGAGCCTAATGGGTATCTATAATTACTAATGGTTTTCAGATAAAGTTTGTACATAGTTCAGGGTAAGGAGGTTTACTCATATAGAGGGCTAATTAAGGAAAAGCATAAAGAAGTACAAGTTGCCTTGAGAGTTGTGCCAAAAATTTTAGGTGGGATTTGTATGGTCCAAATGGGTCCTTAAATATATAACTATTTTCTAGTTAACATTTTTTATATTCTCCCAATAGGGAGCTTTAACCATAAACAAGGTTAGTAGGAGACAAAAGTTATAAAGGAGCTTATTTCAAGAGAAAGTGAATAGAAGGATTAAGTTAGTGGCATGAGCAAGGTTGTAAAGAGAGTATGATAATAAAATATAAGTTTTTATTTGGATAACATTATAATTATGATTGGATTACCAAAAAAATGTCATTTTGGCATAGATGCATTATGGGAGTCTCATGAAGCTAAAGTGAGTATATGAACAAATATTGATTTAGTTTAATGAATGATATTTTGTTGATGGTTTAAATTTCATTTGAAACTAGTATAGAACTATTAAACATTGTGAAGGTATATTATAATCATTATTACATGATTACTCTATGGGAATGAGTGAATGAACAAAAGATAATTCTTGAATGGAAGGACAAAGGTAGAGTTTGGCAAAGAAGTGTATTAGCTATGCATCATTTGGTATAAGATCCATCTAGATGCTCTAGGAAGGTAAATATAGGTATAGGCATTGATGATTATATGGTTCAAGTTGTATGTTGCATAAATTTATAGGTAAGCAAGAAAGAAGATGATTTCAAGGAGACTTATTGAGAGACATAGTAGGAAGACAGTTTGAGAAAGGTATGATCTATTTTATGATTGATTTATTAATTTGGATGTATGACTTATATAAAATAGTAAGTATTGATGTGGAATCCATGAATAAAAGAATATAATCTCATAAATAGAGCTCAATTAAGAGATAATAGTCCTAGTGTGAAGGATAAGAAGTTGAAAGGCACAAGTGTGGTCTAAAATAGAAGGTTCCAAGTGTGAACCAAAGGGAATGGTATAAGTGAGACCAAAACAAGGAGAATAATGTGCCCAACTGAGGTACTCAAGGAGAAGATGAGAGAAGAGGTATAAATGAAAGATAAAAATAGGGTTAAGCATGAAATTAACAAGGAGAAGATGGTGCATGAAGACACCAAAAAGGAAAATATTGAGATGGAGAGAGAGATGGTAGAGATGAGGAAGAAAATGGAGGAGATGTTGATCAAGATAAATTACATGAAAGAGTTTGTAAACCCACATCTTATATGGGTCATGAAAAGGAAGCCAATAAAATGGCCAATTGACAAAAAAGTGGAAAGGAGAAGAAGACAAAAGATGAAGGACAAAGATGCAATAAAGCCTCATGTTTTGAAATCTAATGATGAATTTGTATGTGTGAATGCAAATTTGAGAGATGAAGAGAAGGAATAGATACCCAATCCCATTAATAGGCTCAAGGAATAATAGGAAGAGGAATATGACCAAGTGGTGATCAAAAGAAGTGAACTTGAAGAAGAGATTCCATGTAGAGTCATGTTGATGGAATAAGAATAAACAGGTCATCCATGTTGGAGGTAAGATAGCATTAAGAAGGAAGAGATCCTCACTTAAGAAGATGCAAGAGAAGCAAAAGGAGCAATAGAATAGTAGCATAAGGAATGTTATGAGGAATATTTAAGTTTGAATGAGTCTTCTAAATAAGAATATGGATTTGATCCTCATCAAATGTATAGAGAAATGGTTAAGGAGGTTACCAAGAAAAGCATATATTTGTGGAATGCAGAAGTAGTGTCTAAGATAAAGTCATTAATGAAGTCAAGGAGGAGTCAAGCATAGTAAGGTACTTCCCAAGATTAATTTTCAGCTATTGATGTTTAATTATAGGTGGAATATGAAGGATAAGTCATGCAAGAAGAGAAGCAAGATGCATTAATAGTTGATGCAAAGAAAGAGAGTGAAGCAAACAAAGCACATGAAGGTGATTAGGACTAAGAGGAACAAGAAAGAAAAGAGGGAATATGTATAATTCCTTAATGGCATAAGAAATAACAATTTTTCATTAATGATTTATATTTTACAAGTATAGCATGGAGGAGGATATCAAGAGGCAAGACAAAGTACAAGTGTAGCAGTCAAGAGCACACACATCTCTATGAGTGTTTGAAATAAGAATAACATGGATAGAAATATATTTATCCCCTTATGATTATGATTTATGGGAATCTTGGAATGATCACAAATGGTCTAGAGGTGTCTTAAGAAGTTGAAATTTTGAATTTGAGTTCAAAATGGGTTTTCCCGCCAAAAGGAAATTTCAAATTTTCAAAGTGTAATAGTGGGTCTAAGTGAGTCTAGTTGGTGTGTAATTAGTGAAAAATGTTTTAAATGAAATTTATGGTCTCTTTAAATGTCATAAAAGAGGATTTAAATATATTTATCAAATATAGTTTGAGGTGGTAGTCCACCACCCTACGTAGGTTTAGGAGGTTAATAGGAAATCTTGATCAAGATTCAGTTATGAATCTTATTTTTGAAAGTTTTTAATATATATAGGAGTTTTTTTAGTGTGTAAAAATTAAGTATTGATAGTATTAAATCTCATTACATTTTATTTTTATGAATAATGGACATGTAAACAATGAAATTTGATGAATAAAGAATGACTATGTTATTGAAAATTCTGACTACATTGGAGTGGCATAACTATAACTAAGCATTTGTGTGTTGAATCTTAAAAATGGTAAGAAATTTTTATTTAATGTTGATTTATATTATTTTTATCATATTATGTTTACTATTCTGATATAGGGATGCTAGGTTTGTGGTAAAAGAAGTCACCTTTGTGAAGATTGCCCAGCCTGCTAGACAGGGTATGCAATCATATAGTTGGATCCAAACTAAAGAAAGAATATTTGACCTTTTGTCATTATTATCTAAGGAATATTGGAAATGAAACATGGTAAGTAAGGTTATAATTAAACTTGAAATGATTTACAATTATTTAATAGTTGTCATGCATAGGTTGATCATTGATATTTTCTCTTTGTAAGTATACAGTCTAAAATGAGTCCTATAGGTTGTGTTCAGTTGAATTGAACCTTGTTGTGAATAAAAAGGGTCTGAGATTAGTTTATAAGAGTCAATGAAAGTTTTAATAAAATAATATAAGGTTTTTATATTTAATTATTTAAAATATTGATAGAAACCATATATTTATAGTTGACCATATTTGTAAAAGACATAATACAGTCGAACTGAGTTATGTTATTTTAAAACTTGTTTTGGATTCCAATGAGATTGGAAGTGGTTAAGATAGTTGAGGTAAGTGTATATAACCTCATATTAAGTTTTAAATACATTGGTATTTTAATAACAAGGCAAAGAAACCCTGGTACCCTATTTTCCTTTGTGCAAAGGTAGGGTTGTAGACTAAGATCTTGTGTTTGTGAGTGCCCTGTGGATTAAGAGAACGTGTTCACAGAAAGACAAAGTTGTAATAAGGTCATACAGACATATTTAAATCATTATTATATCATGAAACTATGTGATGCTCACTATATGTTAATCTATACAGTCTCAGGTCTATGAAGAGACCTAAAAACCCTAGATTAGGGTTTGAGCATTTGGGGGAGTTTCTACTGGCCAAAAAGTATAAAACTTGGTCAATAGATTTGTTTCATCCTTGTATAATATATTAATATTGTTTCATGTTTTTACCCTCACTATTTCATATGGAATGAGACAGTATGCTAGTATTAGGCCTAGAAAAGGCTTAAAAGAGTAAGGGTGATATAAGAACAATGGATTTATCCAAAGAAGAGGGTCTAAAAATGATTTATTAAATTTTGGGAGCCTAATGGGTATCTATAAATGTTAATGGTTTGGATAGAAAGTCCATACATAGTTCAGACTAAGGAGATTTGCTCATATGGAGGGATAATTAAGGAAAAGTATAAAGAAGAAAGTATAAGTTACCTTGAGATTTATGACAAAAGGTCTATGTGGGATTTGTATAGAAAAAATGGGTCCTTGAATATGTAACTATTTTTTGGTTAAGGTTTTTCATATTCTCCTAACAAGGAGCTTTACCCATAAACAAGGCTAGTAGGAGACAAAAGCTAGAAAGGAACTTGTTTCAAGAAAGTGAACAGAGGGATTAAGTTACTGATGTGAGAAATGTTGTAAAGAGATTATGATAATAAAATAGAAGGTTTGATGTGATTGACACTATCATTATTATTGGATTACCAAAAAAAGGCCATTTTGGCAGAAATGCATTATGGGAGTGTCATGAAGCTAAAGTGAGTATATGAACAAATATTAATTTAGTTTATTGAATGATGGTTTATTAATGGTTTAAAGGTCATTTTAAACTAGTATATATCTATTAAAATTTATTAAGGTACATTATAATCATTATTTCATGATTGCTTTATGAGAATGAGTGAATGAACAAAAGAGAATTCTTGAATGGAAGGACAAAGGTAGAGTTTGGCAAAGAAGTGTATTATCTCTACATTATTTCATATCAGAGCCATCTAGATACTTTGGGAAGGTAAATATAGGTATATGCATTGTTGATTATATGGTTCATGTTGCATGTTGCATAAATTTGTAGGAAAGCAAGAAAGAAAATAGATTTCAAGGAGACTTGTTGAGAGACATAACAGGAAGATAGTTTAAGAAAGATATGATCTATTTTATGATTGATTTATTGATTTGGATGTATGACTGATATAAAATGGTAATTATTAAGGTGTTAGCCCTGAATCAAAAAAGAGAAGATCATAAATAGATCTCAAAGAAGAGAGAATAGTCCTAGTGTGAAGGACAAGAAGTTGATAGGCACAAGTGTGTTCTGAAATAGAAGGTTCCAAGTGTGAACCAAAGGGAATGGTCCAAGTGAGACCAAAAAAAGTAGAAGAATGTGCCCAAGTGAGGTACTCAAGGATAATATTAGAGAAGAGGTAGAAAGGAAAGGTAAAAATAGGGTTAAGCATGAAAGCTACTAGGAGAAGATGGTACCTGAAGACACCAAAAAAGAAAAGATGGAGATTGAGAGAGAGATGATAGAGATAAAGTAGAAAATGGAGGAGATGTTGATCATGA
Source organism: Torreya grandis (assembly GCA_037957365.1). Taxonomy (NCBI): domain Eukaryota; kingdom Viridiplantae; phylum Streptophyta; class Pinopsida; order Cupressales; family Taxaceae; genus Torreya; species Torreya grandis. Next base: position 1,159,746 of record JARHVA010000880.1, read on the forward strand.
TAGAGTAGATGAAAGAGTTTGTGAACCCACATCTTGGATGGGTCATGAAAAGGAAGCCAATCAAGAAAATATTGAAAATGAGAAGAAGACAAAAGATGAAGGACAAGGAGGCAATCAAGCCTCATGTTTTGAAATCTAATGATGAATTTGTATGTGTGAATGCAAGTTTGAGAGATGAAGAGAAGGAAGATATAGTTTATCCCATTCATAGACTCAAAGAATAAGAGGAAGAAGCATATGACCAAGTGGTGATCAAAATAATTGAAGATGAAAAAGAGATTCCATGTAGAGTCATGTTGATGGAACAAGAACAAATAGGTCAACCATGTTGTAAGCAAGATAACATGAAGAAAGAAGAGATCCTCACTCAAGAGGATGCAAGAGAAGCCAAATGAGAAATAGGATAGAATTATAAGGAAAGGTATGAGGTATATTCAAGTTTTTATTAGTTTTTTAAATAATAATATGGATTTGATCCTCATCAAATGTATAGAGAAATGGTTAAGGAGGTTACCAAGGAAGCATAGATTTGTGGAATGCAGTAGTAGTGTCTAAGATAAGGGCATTAATGAAATTAAGGAGGAGTCAAGCATATTAAGGTACTCCCCAAGATGAATTTTCAGCTATTGATGTTGAAGTACAAGTGGAATATGAAGGAGAATTCATGCAAGAAGAGAAGCAATATGCATTGATAGTTGATACAAAGGAGAGTGAAGCAAAGAAGGAGAGTGAAGAAAACAAAGCACATGAAGGTGCTTGGGAGCAAGAGGAAAAAGAAAGAAAAGAGGTAATATGGAGAATGCCTCAAGGGAATAATAAAGAACAAGTTTTCATTAATGAGTTGTTTTATTTTGTAGGTATAGCATGAAGGAGGATAGCAAGAGGCAAGATAAAGTACAAGTATGGCAGTCAAGAGCACACACATCTCTATGAGTGTCTGAAGGAAGAAGAACATGGATGGTAAGTTTTTTATCCCCTTGGAAATATGATTTAGGGGAATATTTTAATGCTCATAAATGGTATAGAGGTGTCTTAAGAAGTTGCAAATTTGAATTTGATTTCAAAATGGGTTTTCCCACCAAAAGGAAATTATAAATTTTCAAAGTGTAATAGTGGGTCTAAGTGAGTCTAGTTGATGTGTAATTAGTGAAAAATGTTGTAAATGACCTTGATGGTATTTTTAAAGGTCATAAAAAAATTATTTTAATATATTTATCAAATATAGTTTGTGGTGGCAATCTACCACCCTATGTAGGTTTAGGAGGTTGGTAGGAAATCTTGATCAAGATTCAGTTATGAATCTTGTTTTTGAATTTTTTAATATATATATATATATATATATATATATATATATGATTTTTTTTAGTGTGTAAAAATTAAGTATTTATAGGACCTCTCGTTCCATTTTATTTTGATGAATAATAGACATGTAAACAATGAAATTTGACGAATAAAGAAGGATTGTGTTATTGAAAATTATGAGTACATTAGAGTGACATAACTATAAATGAGCATTTGTGTGTTGAATCTTTAGTGTGGTAAGAAATTTTTATTAAATGTTGATTTATCTTGTATTTATCACATTATGTTTACCATTATGATACATGGATCCTAGGTTTATGGTAAAAGAAGTCACCTTTAAGAAGACTGCCCAGCCTGTTAGATAAAGTATGAAATCATTTAGTTAGATCCAAACTAAAGATAGAATATTTGATCTTTTTTCATTATGATCTAAGGAAAATGAGAAAGGGAAAATTTTAAATAATTTTTGAAGTAAACATTAAATGATTTATAATTAGTCAATAGTTATCATGCACAAGTTGATCATTTATATTTTCTCTTCGTAAACATACAGTCCATAATGAGTCTTGTAGGCTGAGTTAAGTTGAATTGAACCTTGTTATGAATAAAAAGGGTCTAAGAGTAGTTTATAAAATTAAATTAAGGTTTTAATAAGCTCATATAAGGTTTGTATATTTAAGTGTTGAAAAACATTGATAGAAACCTTATATTTATATTTGACCCTATTTGCAAAAGATAGAATACAGTCAAAAGGACTAAGTTATGTTATGTTGAAACTTGTTTTGGATTAAAATGAGATTTTAAGGGGTTAATATAGTAAATGGAACTGCATATAACCTCATATTAGGTTTTTAAGACATTAGGAGTTAAAGAAAAAGGTAAATAAACCCTAGTACCCCATTTTCCTGTGTGCAAAGGCAGGGTTATAGACTAAGATCTTATGTTTATGAGTGCCTTATGGAATGAGAAAACATGTTAATAGAAATATAAAGTTTTAATAAGGTCATACATACCTATTTAAATCATTATTATAACATGAAACTATGTTATTCTCACTATATGCCAATCTATATAGTCTCAGGTATGTGAAGAGACCTAAAAACCCTAGATTAGGGTTTGAGCATTTGGGGGAGTTTATATTGGAAAAAAGGCCAAAACTTCATAAATATTTTTTTTTCATCATTTTATAAGGTATTAATATGGTTTCAAGTTGTTACCCTCACTATTCTATATGGAATTAGATTATATGCTAGTGATAGGCCTAAAAAAGGGCTAAAGAAGTAAGGGTGATATACGAACAATGGATTTGTCCAAATAATAGGGTCTTAAAATAATATATTCACCTAAAGGATCCTAATGGGTATATATAAATGTTAATTTTTTATAGATAAATTCTATACATAGTTCAAGCTAAGGAGGTTTGCTCATATGGAGGACTAATCGAGGAAAACCATAAAGAAGCAAGTATAGGTTTCCTTGAGAGTTGTGCCAAAATGTTTATATAGGATTTTTAAAGCCAAAATGGGTCCTTTAATATATAATTATTTTCTGGTTAATGTTTATCAATGACCCTAACAAGGATATTTACCCATAAATAGGGCTAGTAGGAGACAAAAGCTAGAAAGGAGCTTGTTTCAAGAAAGTGAATATAAGGATTAAGTTATTGGAATGAGAAAGGTTGTAAAGAGAGTATGATATTAAAATATAAGGTTTTATGTGACTTAAATTATCATTTTTATTGGATTATGAAACAAATGCCATGTTGGCATAGATGCATTATAGGAGTTTGGGAGTTTCATGAAACTAAAGTGAGTATATGAACAAATATTGATTCAATTTATTAAATGATGGATTTTTGATGGTTTAAAGGTCATTTGAAAATATTATAGATGTATGAAACATTGTGAAGGTACATTATAATAATTATTTCATGATTTCTCTATGGGAATGAGTGAATGAACAAAAGAGAATGCTTGAATGGAAGGACAAAGGCAGAGTTTGGTAAAGAAGTGTATTAGCTCTGCATCACAAGAAAACATTGATTTCCCAATTACACTCTTTCTAAAATGAGTATTTGGGCATGCATATTCAAATTAGAGTGTTTCAACTCAAAAATATCCAAGCTTCCTACCCTCTATAGTCACTAGTTTTGTACAAAAAAACATAATGGTTCACTTACCCAATAGGTGTATTTGTTCCTTGTTATTTTATCTATAATTTTTATTGTATTTAATTTCATATTTATATCCTAAGGAATTATTTATATATGTTTCATTTTATTTTTTCATGAAGCACAATTAAGTGTGTGGCCTACATTCAAGACTATTCTTCATAGGTAAGTTTAGGTGTAACTCTTTTCCTTTTACTTTAGTAATTTGGCTTTGTTGTATTACTAGAATAAAAGGGGGGGAAATGTAAACACATATTAAATTTTAATTCCAAATCAATGAACTTGTGACCTTGATTTTTACAAGAACTTAGCTCATTTCCATTTATATGGTTCCAAACTATCATTCCTCTACTTCTATGTGGATGACCCTTAAGTAATTTTGATACATGATTTTCCTTTTCTTCATTCTAAGTAAGCTAAATTCATAATTAGTCTAATAAACACTTAAATTTTTAATATATGTGTTCCTCATACAATTTCACTCCTTTAGGACTATCCTTATTTTTGGTAGTGTCTAACTCTATCAGTCATGTCCTCCTACCAAACAATGGCTAGTTTCTCAAATTAAAATTCTCCTAATAGGTCATCCTACATGTTTCACAAGACCCATCTACAAAATTCATAAAAATACAAATATAAAGGTATATTTTTCATTCTTGTGTTCAATGGATGGAAAGAGACTCCCATGATTAAAAATAACCATAATATATAACTCAAGATTGAAATGAAATCACCTATTTTTCACAATTATAGGTCCACACAGCCCTAGTATCCCTAAGAAGTTTAAATACACCTCCAAGGTCAAAATTCATTATTGAAGCACTTAATTACACTAGAAGTGCAACATCATATATCATTACACTATTATTTCACACACACCACCATATTATGGAAAAACTACATGGATTTCTATCCCTCTTCAGAGATTTGTATGTAGGTAACACTCAACATAGGGCATGTTGAGTTCAAGTAAAACATTATCCACTAGCCAATTTTCCCATTTATTCCATTTATTTTTCATGGTATATTAATCTAGGGTTCTTAGTGAATAAAAATTTACATGGTGGCTTAAATTAAATTGAAATCTCCTACATAGTCACACAGGACCTATAGGTGAAGGTGTACCTATCATATTTCATAGAGAGGAGAAAAACCTATTAGACGTCAGTGCACCCTACAGATGCCAGCAAAGGTTGGTTATGTCTAAATATTACAACCTTTTCCTATGAAAATTTAAATCCCTATTATTGATTCATAATGACCTCACATAGTCATACAATCAATTTCATAGTCACAGTCCTACATATCTCATTTCCATCTAAGTTATTCCTCTTTGGTATTTTTCCCTTTTAGTATATTTTCAAAAAGAATAAGTTCCGTAACATTTTGTGTGATTTATTGTGTATTTATACATGTTTATTTACTCAAAAGTCTATCTAAATTAGTTTATATTATTTTAATAATCCTAGTTTTGATAAAACATAAATCTTGATTGTATTATTTTCATACAAGAAGACTATGTATTTATTTAAATTGTCGATTATAGTTTTTATCTTTTCTAACCATTAATGTCCAAGTGTAGCCCAAAATTTTTCACTAGGGTTTATCAAAAATATAAATGTATAAACAACCTTTGGCCCATAAATGATTGGTAATGTAATATGTTTGATCTATTTGTCACAATATATATTGTGTTGAAATTCATCTATGTTATTACCCAAATATTGTGATAAAAACACTATTACACATATTGCCCCCCTCTTCCTTATCAATATAAATCTATAACTACCCTCAATTTATACTTTAATAGTCAAAATGTCATGTCATGGATGCTTGGACTCTCTACATGCCCTATTTCTAAAATTGTTCTTATTAAAACCCACTACCAATGGATTCTGTTGTATCTAAATTACTATGATAATCCCTTCATCTTTAATATTATAAATATTTTATGATAATGTTGCACAACTATATTTCTTGTTTCCTATTATTTTATCATAAATGCAAAATGATTTTCCTTCTTGATTTGATAATCTATCAATAGCTCTATGTCAAGTTTTAGGTAGATAAATCAAATTATTATAAAGTAAAATTTAAAGTATAGTATTTGCTTTATATTTTGCACTAGTAATATGTGATTTGATATTTATTTTTTATCTTTAAACTCTATATATTTACTGAATTTGTCACAAATTCTTGATGTTCACCCTTGATGCATAATGTAATGTGTTGTGCATGTTTTTCTCTAGTTATGCTAGATTTGACAAAGAGTTGTTTGGTGGAGCACCTATCCTTGAATTATGTTGGTGTGAACTTATATCACAATAAATATTTTCACTTGTATCTTTATGAGTATTTATAACTTTTAACTTTCCCTTATCCAATTTAGCATTTCTTACTACCCTAGAATCATCTTATGGGTATAAAATTTAGATGATAAAAATACTCTCCTATTTTTGTTAGGATGTCATCATCATCATCACTACCCTAGAATCATCTTATGGGTATAAAATTTAGATGATAAAAATAATCTCCTATGTTTGTTAGGATGTCATTCTCATCATCATCATTGTCATTTTATTCTATCAATATCTAATTTGGATCCTCTAAAATGACTAATAATGGGAGTTTTGGCATCTTCTCTTCTCTTGTGTCCTTTATTTTTTTAGAACTAGCTCTTTATCATTAGTTTTAATTGATTCTCCAATTTCATATGTATCTATCCTTTTTATTGGTATTATTTTTGATGGATTTATTATAGTATACTAAAAATTATCAAGTTTTGGATTACATCTAACACTAGGTTTTGCTACTTTACAATACTTGAAAAATTGATTATCCAAGGACATGTATACAAACATCCATTATAGATAAAACTAATGCATTGATAAAAATTAAATGGTATATATTCCATTCATGTATTCATGGTATACCTAAGATTAGGTTATAATTCATGTGATTTTTCATCACACGAAACATATTAAATGGTGTCGTAGAGCCTAATATGATATATAAAGTAATCAACCCTAACACCTAGTGAGGAAAACTATTTAAAACTATGATGTTATTATTTTATTATTGAATAAATTCCATATTCACACCCATTATTTGAAAATTTTCTATGTTGCAGATACTCAATCCTAATCCATTATCTATCAAGACATGTTTGATTCCATTATTGAAGATTTTGACTTGAATGAATGATGAGATATTTTCATCCATAATATGTTGAGTAGACAATTCATTAGTCTAAAAATATATCATGTCTTCATTGTTATTTAGTCTATTAAAAATGGATGTAAAATAATCTAGCTATGAATCATTTTTTATAATTTCGTCATGTAATGCAACATATAGGATATCCTTGTATATAGTTGACCTCTTTAGTGACTCTAGTAATGAGATCTTAGCTTAGATATTTTTAGTTGATCCATGATATCATGCCATTTATTTGAATTAGTTTGCATCATAGGAGGTGGAGTGGGATGATGAGTAACATTTTTACTACCTTTATTATGTCTACCTCTTCTAGTCATAATAACATGGACTGAAGAATCTAATATAACCCTAGGAAAAATATTGGGGATAATATGGTAACTATCATGACTTTGAATTATATGGGTATGAGAAATGAAAGGAATTATACATTCCTTTTTACATATAGTATTAAATAGAATCATCTAAGATTGGATATTTATACAATAGGAGTTACAAAAGAGATCTAAGGATTCTTCATCATTAATTTCAGCCATTATTTTACTGCAAATGAGTTTGACCCATTTCATTACATGTCAAATATATTATATATTTTAGGGAAGAACATGTAATCATTATAACCATAGCTTGAAATAAAAAATTATATACTACATATATCTATTAAATCCATGATTAATGTGAATAATGAAAAATCAAAAATCAAATCTAAACCTATAACATAGATATTTGAAACCCTAGTATGAAAGAATGAAACCTAAGGGGACCTAGGTTTTCTCACACTTGAAATAATGTTTTGTTCACCAATATTTTTTATCTTATTTCATATTTAAGTGGTCTAAAAAACTTAAATTTTTTTAATATTTTAGAATTATAAGATATTTCTAAATTATGTATATTTAAATGTAACTAACAAAGTAAATTTTGTTTATTTCACTTGTTATTAATGGTCTAATTTATCTTATTGAAATTTGTCTATCTATGAGCCATAAAATAGGATCTCCACTCAATATAGGACTATTCATTGTATATAACCTCCAAAGATAGATGGTTTTTTTTCCAAATCTAGTACTAATCTACCCAAATTAAAGTGCGTAAATGGAAGTCTTAGATGGTGAAATAGTTATAAGAATGCATTAAAAGTAATAATAGTGATGCACTAGAATGGAAATGGTAAAGTCTCATATCTAGATGAATGAAATTCCATTTAGTATGTAGGAATGTAAAATAACAAAATATATAAAATAAACTATAAAGGGAAATAGCCAACCCATAAATGGAGTTGTAGCAACAAGACCATAACTAAGGGGAATACAAACAAGAGACATAATAAACTCTCTTACTAATAGGAGGTATGTAAAATCAAAATATATTACAATGAGGGCTTAGTATTTTATTACATATCAAAAAAAAAGGGCTTAGATTTGAATTATAAAATTTAGTAGACTTGGAAAATATAATAAATCCACACTTTGTTTAAATGAGCTCAATACATTATATAGAAGAGAAGAATAAAAATAAAGAGGGAAAAAGAATTAAATTTTATAGCTCATGAGTGCAAGATTAGAAGTAAATATTCACTTACAATTGTGGTGTATGTATCCCACTCCATTGCTCAGGTTTGCCCATACCATCTTTATGAATACCATTCCATGTCTCATTACCGAATACTTTTCAAAAAGAGTGGCATGTTTGTCCTTCATTCAAACAAAAAAATATTAGAATCTACATAAGTACCTTCACCTTCAAGAACCTAACCATGGTTGGTGAAGCCTCTTGAAACTTTGATATTTTTTACTAAAGAATACCTTTCTTTCATCAATTTTAACCAACCTACACTTGAGATATATATTAAGATATTTATTCTACATTGGTCTTTAGAAAATATCACCAAATTTATTGAAAGACAAATTCATAAAAAAATTCATATTATTTCATATATTTCTACTGCATTCTTATATGATTAATCAAAGGGTGGGAAATCCTCTCAAAGAGCTTGATCTGATGGTGTCAGTCACTTTTCTAGGTTGGTGTCATGAATTTTACACAAATATCTTCAACAATAGATTGATGGTTAGAATAAATTCTTAAGAAATCTCATGTCATTTATTTGATCAAATCAAATGGTATGAAGGGATGAAATCTTATGCCTTAACATATTTTTATTATATAATTAAAGGCCCATTGCCTCTTCTCAGCTAATGACATTACTCACTTCCACCAGGAATATGACGGCTTGAGATTATTTTCCTAGATTGAGATATCATAAAGTTAGCATTTCTCTCCCTATTCTTTAACCACTAATCATAAATATTTTAAGGCATTGCACCTTTATCATTTGTAGGATATTAATGACCAAAAATTAGTTCCACTAGTATAATCTAATGGTGTAGGACTATCTACGAATATCTAATCAATGCTTACTCACCCCATGCCCCATTAACTATTCACTACTTAGGCAAGCTCCACATTATACAAGCTTTAGGATTTTGAAAATGGGATTTTAGATCAATGATTCAAAACCACTATAAAGTTGATGATCTGGAAGTGTGAGAGGAACTTGACTGATCACATCATTAACTCTTATCAAAAAATCTCACATCATTAGATATGATAAGATACAAAGTTGTAAGGTCCATGTAACTTTTAAGTATCTAAATCCATCAATCTCACCAAGATCTGATGGACTAAGATTTGAAATTTTAAAATAAGATAAACCCTTCAAAATGGCTAAGTTGAAAAATATACTTAGCTTCATTTTAGATTGAATTTGAACCTTTTCTAAACTTTGAGAAATATAATGAAACTGAGGCTGGTGATATTTATTTAAATTGAGCTACCTATGAATAAACCTAAAATCCATCATCCCTAAGGTGAAAATTACTTAAAATTTTTGCTGAATTTAGGGAAGATTTTATCCTAAGCTTTGAATCTAGGTGCATAACATATTATCCATTGGGAAAAGAGTTATCAAAAAATTATGAAAAACATGGAAAACCTATAAAATGTTTTTTTCAAAATAAATCATATTTTATAAAGTTTTAATCCTTTGAAAGAATGTCAAATGAAATGGAATTAATTAATTTATGTGTTCAAAAAAACTTGCTTCTTGAGTTTAAATGAAACTCTTATCTTCATAGTTACTTCCTTCTTAACTAATGTGACTCATGACCTTTTTAGTCACATCAACTCTAATTATATTGCTTCCAAAATAATAATATTAAATAAATTTGAGATTAACTTTCAAATTTTAAATTATTATGAGACATTAAATCCCCTATTTTCACATTTTCATTAACACTCAGCTATTCCCCTATATTTTATAACCACCAACATCACCAAGAGCTTCTGAATGAAGATATGTCGATATTGGCATACACATGCCATTCCTTTTATAAATATAATAGCTTATAATATAAATTCTCATTCTAAATTTCCTTTATCATTCTCTAATCATTATAATTTGAATTATTATCCCTTAGAATGGCATCCTCTAATATATCCTCTAGCATTATTCATTCTATTGTTAAGCTCAATGGTATTATAACTATTTTTTTTGTCAAGTAATGG
>JARHVA010000880.1:1175000-1200000 GCA_037957365.1 Torreya grandis
TTGTCCCATTATATTAGGTGAGGCATGCTAAGGATCCATAGGGTAAATAAGGATGAGGTGTGCCAACTATAGTCCAAGTAGTGATACCCCTTCAACTTATGATAAATATGAAATAATGATGGTATCAATAAGTAACACAATGGGGATATGGCACAGGTATGTGCTTAGTGGCTTCTCTTCAAATACAAGTGGATCCATAGGAAAGTTGGACTATATATAGTCAAATGTATAGGTCATCTCAATAAGTTATGGTAGTTTTTTTGTGGAGATCGAGAGGATTCACATCAGCGCTGATCCATGAATAAATTATGTGCATTAGTTAGGAAATATAATTGGACTACAATATGTATGAAAAATGTGTATAAGTTTATCACTTTTATTTTCCTAAAGGTATATATATGCATGTTAGGTACTAGTGATGGGTATACTAGATATTTATATATATATAAGATTTGATGTCAAAAATATTTTTCTTTTATAAATGTAGTATTAGAGTTGGCACAATGGAAGACTATAGTGGAGATAACACACCAAACGATCTTGGATGTCATGCTACCAGATCATGACACTACTATGATTACATGCCCTATAGTGCCCTTAACCAAGCCTTATGTTGGTTGGTTCAAATTTATTGGAGCAGTTGTTGGATATATCCAATGACAAGAGTAGGCTTCAACTCAGGTGACAACATAAGTAGGTGGGGGAGCAAATGCAATGGTAGTGTGGTAGGAATAATCCATGTAGTGGGTTATACACATGGTAACTACAATACAAGTGGAATTGTGGTTCATTTACAAGGATAAATCCAAGGCATGTAATCTTAGACTCAATCACTATCAGTGAATTTTTAGTTTGATTGTTTAAGGGCATCCATCATGAGCATGGTAGCTTTCCATCAGGAGGATGAAGGTGATCTATAGGCCTATAAAACTTATATTTTATATTTTTATGTATTATGATGTATATTTATGTATTATGATGTATAAATTGAAGAAGGATTTTGTGTGTGTGTGTGTGTGTGTGTGTGTGTGTGTTTTATAATTTTTGGCTCATTTTTTATCTACATGTGTAAAAAGAGTGTGTTTGTGTGTGTGTGTGTGTGAGTAATTTTTGGCTCATTTTTTATCTACATGTGAAAAAATAGTTTTACATTGTTTATTTTTTAGCATGTCTTATGGTTTTAATCTCATCCTATGATAAAATTTGATGTGGGTTTTATTCTTTTCTAACAAATGTGATCAAATGCATGATCAAAAAGAACAAAAACTAAGAAATAAAATGATATATTAAGTAGATATATAAATTAGCTAAAAAAGATGTAAAAAAGATGAATAAATGAATGTAGAAAATATCCAATGTAAGTAAACTATAAATTTTAATATAAAACCTGAGATATGTAAAAAAAATTAAGTAGAAAGTTATAAATCACATCAAAATGTAAAGCAAAACTAATCATAAGATATGAAAAATTAACCATGAAAAGAGATATCCAATGTAATAAAATGCAAAATATAATCAAACCAAGATATGTGAGGAAAATGTCTAGAAATGTCATCTAATGTAATGAAAGTAAATCCAACTTGAATCAAACATAAGGGAAAATTAAAATTATTATAAGGTACATCTAATGTAAGATAAGAAAAGACTCAAATTGAATAAATATGTGTATCAAAATAAGGAAAATACCTTGATGAGTGAAAACTCAAAATTAGTGCCTATAATAATTGAAGGTCTAAGAAAACACAACCATCTAGAGACATAACTATGATGACGGAGAACATGTGGACATGAGTAGTGATGGAAATTTGTGAGGAAGGCTTGGTTGTATTTCCCAAGGTCACAAATTGAAAATCCAAGAAGTGTTATAAATGGAATCTAAAAGTCAAACCTAAAGCAAATAGAAAGAAAATGGGAATATAAACAAGAGTGACATAATTATCTAATTAAATATCCATTAAGGAGATATAGATAAATATTTTATGGAGATATAATAATTCAATGTGCCAAAAAGGGTGATGTATAAATTCTTATCAGAGACAAGACACTCTAATCAAGTGGGAAAGGCTAAGAATTGTCAACATCAAACACCTATAGAACCCCACCTAGTAAGCATAATCTTGTCTAATAATTGAAGTATTTAGATCATCCCAAGAAGGCTATATGCATGAAATATGAAAGGATCCTACCTTCCCAAAACATGTTCCTGACTCAAGATCCCTTATAGATCTATCGATCTACTATGAAGATTGGGTAGATATGTGAGAAAGTATGTGGTACTAGATTGTAAGAAGATATAGATAGATAATGATGAAATGAAACATCCTACCCCAGTCTACTAGCCTACCACACCCGAATGGAACTTGGTTGTGTCATGAGGCCAACTATGTATTTTGAGCCTTGAATAAAATAGGAGATGTGCCAAGAAGATCACATCTTTTAGTGTGATCTAACTTTAAGATATAATTTGTCTTTTAACATTGCCTCTTATTATTATTTATCTTTTAACTCTCCTATATTTTTATATTTCCTCTTCTTTATATATTTGAGAAAAAATAATGGGTGTTAAAGATGACTAACACAAGAGAGCCTACACCTAGTTGCTAGAGAGGAAAACATAAATACCATGGTGCCTTAAGACTCCTAGACTTGCACCATAGAAAAGATTGCAATCTAGAATCTAACCCAAGTGTGACTCAAGTGAAAGGAGAGGAAAATATGTGGATCATGGAAAATACATCTATTTGAGAAGGTGATACAATGAATATATGTTAGTATATTACCATAAGAAGGCATATGTTTGCTTTAGAAGTGACTAAAAAAAAAGAAGGATCTAGAAATACATGTAAATGTAAGTGAAATAAAAAAAGGAAACACACACAAGGAAAAATATACAAAATATGGTAATCATGTCACTAGATAATTCATACTAACCTAAAATAATGGTCTAAAACAATCATTGATAAGAAGAATCATGAAAGGAGGATGTGATGGCTGGGCAGAAGCAAAAGGTAGAGAGCAGCATTTTTGGCAGGCCAAACATGTAGTGTCAACCAAAATAGCTAACCCTGCCATTTGTTGTGGTCACCTATGGTTGCTGGTCGAGCTAGGGCAGTCAAGCACTAGCCTGAAATTTCTACTTTTTCTTGGATGCACCTGGGTGGGGAGTGGATGCAGTTTGGGGGTGGCTTGGGGTTGTAGTTTCATTTGATAAGGGTGTGGAGAGACACTTTACTCACATCTAAGATAGATTAATCATTTCCCAAGTTGTGAAGGATAGGAGGAAGTGGAAGAGCAGTGACGAGAGGAAGGAAGGCAGAGAGCGGTGATTTCTATGAGCTCAACACGTAGAGTCAGCCAAAATAGTTGACCTTGTAGATTGCTATAGATGGCACTCACCCCTATAGGTTGTTAGTCAAGCTAGGACATTTAGGCCCTAGCCAAAACAACTGCTCACTCTTGGCCACACTGGAGTGGGGAATGGATGCAATTTGGGGGTGATTTGGGGTTGTAGTTTCATAACCTTGCTTGTTTGCCTTGATCCCACTGAGTGTCAATGCCAATAGGGAAGTCTTTAGGGGCTTGTCCCAATATGGATTATCGCTCAGCAATGGTTGGTGCAAATGCTACTTTGCATGCTTTGAAGGTTTCAAACAACAACTTATTTTCACCAAATCTAGCATTGGTTGGTTTGGGTCTGTCTAGTGGTACTCGGATGACGAAGATCAATGGTTGTCTTGAACATTATGAGGAGAGACCAAAATTGGTTATCTCGATGGAGATGATTGCATAAGATATAGAGTATTATTTGAAGCATGCTTTGCTATGTAAGTTTATGGGGATGCGGGTTTCACTATAATTTCTTGAATCATGGGCCCAATGGACTTGGATGCCTAAGGGAGAAATGGAGGTTATGCTTTTAGTAAATAGTTTTTTCATGGTTTCATTCAATTTCTTGGTAGACCACAACAAGGCCTTCGAAGGAGGCCCCTATTTTTATAATCAGATTGGGTTATTTATTAAACCATGGCATGCGGGCTTCAATCTTGCTGAAGAGCTTGCAAACTAGGTTTTGGTGTGGGTTCAGATTCCAAGGTTCCCTGTGGAATGTTGGTGAGAGGATGTTTTACATTTGTTGGTGTCGATGCTAGGAAAACTATTTGGTACTTCTCAATAGACTCAAGGTAAAAAGATGATGACTTTTGCTTGTATCTATGTTCAGATTGATTTAAGTAAACCTTTGCCAAATTCAGTGGATATGTGTGTGGGTCCTTCCTCTTGGGTGCAACAGTTGGATTATAAAACCCTTCCTTTTTATGTCATCTCTATCATGAATATGGTCATTTATAGAGAAGATTCCCAAAGGCTAGGCCTATGGATTCCCAGCCTTCTCAACCTCCCTACAATCACCCTAGGGTTGAAAAATGGAATGAACCTATTCCTGATGATGTGGATGGCGATGATGGTTTCATTCATATCAAGGCTCAAAATAGGAATTGAGGTCAAAAGAGGGCTTTAAAGGAAAGGCAGGGGGAAGATTCTTTCAACAGATTTGAAATTTTAGATGATCTCAGCTAGTAGGAAGTGAATCCAGGCTTGATGAATCTAGATCAAGGGGTTTTGGGTACAGGACAGGAGGGCCTTATTTTGGAAGCTACTCAGGGTTTGCAGGATAATAGAGCTTTGAAAATGGACAATTATGTTTAAATGGAAGTCCAGATGGAATTGGATCCTAGTATATTAGGGTAGGAGGGTGGTGAGGATGGATCTCTTCTTATCTTAAATACAGGGATTGAGGGTGGGAGGATTCATAAGTCTTCTTCTCATTTGGGTCTTCTTCAAAAGGACCCAAAAAAAGGGGTAGGGAAGAAGTCTTCCAAGCCTAGCATAAAAAAGGATGTGGAAAAGATTAAATTAATAGGGGAAAATTTGGTTGAGTCAGGGTCTGTTAAGACTATTAATTCTCATTTTTTGACCCCCTTGAAATGATCATTCTATCCTGGAATGTAAGGGGCTTGAACAGTGGCCCTCGACAAAAAGTTGTTTGTGATTTGGTTAGAGGTAAATCTCCTGATGTTCTTTTCCTACAAGAGACTAAGTTATCAGTGGAGTGTATGTTTCGTTTAGTGCCTAAGCTATGGGGGAGTGGAGAGTGCCAATGTGTTGGTGCTCAAGGGTCGGTGGGGGGAGTGGTTTGTTTATGGAATCCTCGAAAGATCTACCCTCTTTAGTGGTTATCCTTTTAGTCTTCTATCTCTATGATTGTGTCTTATTTTGAGATGGGGGAGTTTGTCCTCTTCTCCAATATCTATGCACCTACTGATATTCAAGGTAAACAACTTTTGTGGTCCCATATCTAGTTTGTCTAAAACATGGTTCCTTTACACCCTGGATAATGGCTGGGGACTTCAATGCTATATCTAAGTTGGCTGAGAGGCAGGGTGGTATTGTAAGGCTTGAGCCTTCTACATTGCTACTCTAGGATAATATCTTAGCTTTATATCTTATGGATATCAAGCCCAATAATGGCCAGTTTACTTATAATAATTAGAGGATTGGGAATAATTGCATTGCAAAATGACTTGACCTCTTTCTGGTTTCATGCTACTGGGTTGGTAGGTTGTGGTTTCCTAAGTCAAAAATATTAGATTGGAGGGGTTCAAATCATTGGCCTATCAAGCTAGCTATTTCTTCAGCTCAAGTTCCTTGATCTCCTACTTTCAAGTTCCAGCTTATGTGGTTGTGTGACTCCTCTCTCAATGACTATATGGCTAAGTGGTGGAGGTATGATAGACCTGCTTATGGTATAACAATGTATACTTTTGCTAAGTTACTTCAATTTTTCAAGTATCAGCTTAAACATTGGAAAAACTACTGCTTTGGAAACATTTTCCATGATAAGAACGTTGCCCAGGCTGAGTTGGATGGTATTACGAGGTTGATTAGAGAGGATGGAGTGAATGAGGACCTGCTACAGGAAGAGACTAGGGCTTTGAAAGCACTGGAAGAGTGTGAACTATGAGAGGAGGTTTTTTGGAAACAAAAGGCTCAAATTGAGTGGCTTCAAGAAGGGGATAAAAATACTACTTTTTTCTTCAACTCGGTGAAAGCCAGGAGACATGGAAATTCTATTTCTACTCTAGTAAATGATAGGGGTGAAACTCTTTCTTCTTTTCATGAAATTACATGAGAAGCTAAGAAATATTTTGCTTTATTATTCAGAGAGGATTTTCAAGGGGGTTCTGATGAGGAAGCTCAGGGCCTTTCTTGTATCCCTTATTTGGTTTTTGGAGAGATGAATGATCAGCTTATGAGTAATATCTCGATAGAGGAGCTAGAGGGGATTGTGTTTCAAATGAAGAAGGGGAAAGCTCCTTTCCCTGATGGTTTCTTGATTGAGTTCTTTCAAGAATTTTGGGAGATTATCAAGTTGGCCTTGTTGGTGATTGTTCAAGAGTCTCATAAGAATAAACAGATGTTATGGGCCCTGAATTCTACCTTCCTTGCTCTCATCCCAAAATGTGAAGGGATAGATAGGTAAAGTTAATTTTAGCCTATCTCTCTTTGAAATGTGATTTATAAAATTATCTCTAAGTTGCTTGCTGATAGGCTAAAAAATGGCTTAAAGGGCTGATTTCAGAGGAACATAGTGGTTTTGTGATGGGATGTCAGATTCTGGATGGGATTGTTATTGCAACTGAAACCATTCACTCTATGGCTAGCTCCAAAGATAAGGCAATGTTCATCAAGCTTGATATGGCTAAAGATTATGACTGCGTATGATGGTCCTTCCTTTGGAAGGTTCTTGGTGTTTTTGGTTTTGGGGATGAGTGGATTTGTTGGGTTATGAGTTGTGTTACTTTGGTATCCTTCTTTGTGTTAATAAATGGTGAGCACTCTGAGCTTTTTGCAGCCTCTCAAGGTTTGCAGCAAGGTGACCCCCTCTCTCCTTGCTTATTTCCTCTTCTTGTTGAGGGTCTGGGACGCTTGTTAATAAGGAAGGTGGAGTTAGGTTTCATTTAAGGGTGGGGGTGGGGAGGTGGTTTACCTCCATAATCTCACCTGTAGTTTGTGGATGACACTACTTTGATGGGTATGGCTACTATTAGGGAAGCTTCGAATATATGTGATGTGTTGGATGTTTATCTTTTAGCCTCAGGGAAAATTCTTAATAAAAATAAGTCTTCCATGTTTTTATTTAATACTCCAGGCTCCATTTAGAGGAGAATTGCTCATATCTTGAGATTTCAGACTGGGGTTCTCCCTTTGACCTATCTTGGTATTCCCATCTCTACTAGAAGACTTCTCAGGGAGTTTTAGAAGAATATTCTAGATAAATTCCATGTGAAAGTTAATCATTGGACCCATCAGTGGTTGTCCTTTACAGGTCATGTTCAACTGCTCAAGTCTGTGATACAAGCTCTCCCCATTTATAGATGTATGATTCAGGCAGCCCCTTTGGGCTTTGTTAAGGAATTAGATTCCTTGGCTAGATAATTTTTATGTGTGGGTATTTTATTTTCCTCTAAATGGAGCCTTGTTAGGTGGGACATTATTTGTAGCTCAAAGTAGCTTGGTGGCCTTGGGTTAAGGTAGTCATCATTGATAGGGATGGCATTGGTGGCTAAATTATATTAAAGGTGGTGTGTGGATCAAGATGGAATCCAGGCCATGGTATTAACATAGAAATACTACTCGGGGGTCCCTCAAATTGATATTCCTTGTTATCCCCTAGTGGGGAAAGGATCGGTGATTTGGAGTACACTCAAGAAAGGGGCTACCCTGATTAAGGATGGCTTATTCTGGATTTGAAAAAGAGGGACAAAAGTTCATTTTTGGTCTGATTCTTGAGATGGCTTTCCTCTCATTGTTTCTCAGTTCCCTAATTTGGTAACTCTGAGCCAGAGATTCTATGAGGTAGGTTGGTCAAGGGCGAGTGACTTCAAAGCCTTTTCTTCTCATGGGTAGCTAGTGGTGGCAAGATGGAAGAAACCCGATGAGTGGCCTATTATTGGTATGGAGAAGGAGCGCATTGAGATTCATAGTATCCTTTCTCATAAACGTTGTAGCTCCCTCCAAGAAGGGGATGCTCTTTCTTGGTCTCCTAATCCTAAGGGTGTCTATACTGTGGCATTTGGATATTAGGTGTTGTTATCTAACCAGTTAGATGGGGTGGAGGTGCACTGGTGGAAGAAAGTGTGGAATAAGCTATCTTGGCCAAAGTGTAATTGCTTTATTTGGACTTTGGCTTGGAATAGGAGCTTGACATGGGATAAGATTCAGAAGTAGGGTTTTCAGGGTCCTTCTATGTGTGTACTATGTGGATGTGGAGAGGAGGACTCCTCTCACTTGTTTTAACATTGTCCCGTGACTCTACAGCTTTGGCATTGCTAGTGGGATGTGTGGAAAAGACCCTATGTTCATGTGTCCTGCCTGGAGGATTTCTAGAATAGGTTGGGTAGACCTCCTTCTATGGCTTCTTTCTTGTAAGATGTGTGGTATGGTGGGCCTTCCTTCATACTTTGGCAGATTTGGTTGGAACAAAATTGAAGAATATTTCAAGGAGAGAAGTTGTTGATTCAACAAGTTTAGCACAAAATTAGGGGTATGATTTGGGAGACGATGGAAGCTAGCTGTGATGTGGTGTTCCCTTTGGAGAAAGGAGATGCAGAGTTAGTGGATAGACTAGGTATTCAGGGGTTATCTCTAGCTTTTACTTATGTCAGGAGAGGAATGCAAGTAAATAAGAAAGTTCAAAGGATGGGGAGGTGGTTACCCCCTTCGATTGGCATTCTAAAGCTCAATATTGATGGTTCTTCAATGGGAAATCCTAGCCCTACTGGGATTGGTAGGGTGGGCAGGAATTTTTTAGGATTAGTGGTTTTTTTCTTTTTTGTTCATGATGGAGTGCAGACTAACAACCTTATGGAAGGTTTAGCGATCCTCTATGCTTTAGAGAGGGCTTATGCTTTGGGATGGTGCAAGGTTATCTTTGAGTCTGACTCACATGTTCTAATTAATTTGCTGAATAAACAGAAGGTTTTTGATGTTAGTTGGCAGGTGACTATGATAGTGCAACAAATTTTGCAGATAAGTTCTTTGATGGAGATGATGTCTTTTGTCCATATCCCAAGGGAGTGGAATAGGTCCGTTGATTGTTTGGCTAAGTGGGCCTCTGATCATTTAGATGGTTGGAAGATTGATGAGTGGGAGTAGGTTCCCCATGAGCTCTGACATGTCTTGGAGAGAGTTCTTACTGAAGATAGAATGGTGTTGGCAGAGGATAATGTTGTTTCAAGCTGAGTTTGACTGTTTCCTATGGATTCTTGGGGCCCTGGCCCTTTGATGTTTTTTAATTCTCTTTTTTTATTTTTAATAAAGTTTTTACCCCTTTTATTTTAAAAAAAAGAGGAATCATGAAAAAATATCCCAAATAATCATGAAGAAACTAAGGTCAAATGAAATATGCTATAAGATGTAAAAAAATAAACCCAAATGTGATACCTAAGATCCAAATGGAAACTAAGATAAAATTAAAATCACCTAAAATATGGGAAGCCTAAAGTGATACGAAAAAATAAAACCCAAGGTTGATACCAAATATCCACAAGGGAAACTAAGGCTAACTAAAAAATGATATAAATGTTGAAATGAAAACCTGAAGGTGCTACCTAAGATCCATAAAGGAAATAAAGGCTAACTATAAATCAATTCAAAATAAGGGGAAAATAAAATACTAAAAATTTAAGCATGAATGTGCTACCTAAGATCTATAAGGGAAACTATTTTTGACTATAACATGTGATAAAAATATATAAGGTAAAGACGCGTGTTGAAAAATAAATATCATAAGATAAGAAAGATATAGACAACAAGCATCATGGATTTTAAAGATAAAAATATGATATTAAATCATGAATAAAAATCTAAAGTAATTATGAAAATAATGAAATATTTTCTCACAAATGATGTGAATTATCTCTACATACATCATCAATAAAATCTATTAAGTTTTATTGTAGATGATATCTAACTCAACCCATAGTCTCCTCTACCTTTTCCAAAATTCATGCAAGGACTTCCTAGAAAATTAATTACAAGTAAAAAATAGGCATGCTATAAGGAGGAGGATATGGATTAAACTAATTGTATTGACATAAGCAAGGAAAATAAGGTGTCATTCATGAAGGAATGGGACATAATCCTTAGGTCAAAGAGGTGGTTTTATTTGTAGGGGAGTCTATTCCTCCATCCTAGGTGTAATTTTAACACTACTATGAATCTTGAGGTAGGGGCCTCTAAAAGTATCTAAAATTTTATTGAATTGGCCTACATTTATCCATATAATGTATAAAACATAGGTGTTAAATATAATACACCTCCCTATTTTGGGGGATATAAGAAAGTTTAATCTTCAAAGCTAGCATGCTTAGTTGAAGGGGAAAGCTAACTAAATTGAGACAAAGTACATCTATATATTATTGAAGATCACAAAAAATAGTCGAACAATGTGTACTAGTCTCATGAAAGCAAAAATAATGCATAGGATTATAATTTCAAGGTGACTGACTATCCATGGTAGAAGTTGGGTTTTTTAGCTTTTACTACACTAATAATCATTGATAATCTCTACACTCCTATTTTGAATGACTAGATACCTTATGAAACTTGAAATATAGTTATTCCTATAGGGTGGCTGGGTATGGTGATGTATGCAACCTATGTGGATAAACATAATGAGGTCTATCTGGAAGTCCCATGTTATCACTATTAGAGTATTGATTTTTCTACTTTATATATCTTTGATACTCTTGACGTTGATGATGTGAGTAATTGGAGACTCTATGAAATGAACAATATGGTGTTTTTATTTCTTTGGGAGACATCCTTAGTGTAGGCCATATAATTATATCCAACATCTCTAGAGGAAGTGAGCTTGATGGATTAGAATATATAACAAACCAATAAGGTCTATTTATATATTAATTATTAAGTATGATCCAAAAAGGCTCAGAAACAACTATAATTATATATGAATTATAATTCATAACTATATCCATCTAAAATTTATTAAAATCAATCAAATAAGGAACAATGTCTAAAAATTCAAAGGGAGGAGTGGCAGGTCAAATATTGTCAATCAAACTAATGTTATAAGAAAATGATGATTGCACATAAGAGCGATGAAGGGATGAATGATAATGGAATATTTTTACATCCTTGGCTTGGGCATAACTAAATAAGTATGGTTCATCTAAGTTATAATTATCATCATAATCAAGAGTGGTGAGATATACGATGAGGGATTGAACCACTATGTTGCTAGATCATCGATGTGAAAGAGGATTCTTAGGAATGACTAAAAAGGTAGTAAACTCATTAGTTGACTTCCTAAAATATTGGGGTCACAAGGTACATGAAAATTGAGCTATGATGCTAGAAGGAAGGTCCAATGTTTTGATTTTTAAACTAATCCATCTTAGAATCAAAGAGTTTATGTGGAATGTTGCACATAAGCTCGGGGTGACCACTATAACCTTAGTTTAATTAGGATGTTGATACTCACAAAATGGTATGCTAGGTAAAGGTTAAAGGGTTAGGATTTTATAGACATTGCATTATTAGAATTTTTTGAGATTCCAAGGCTTGGTATCACATTTATCTTATAAATAATACCCATGTAATCAAACTTAATGCATTGACTTGTGGAAGAGGCCACGTCTCTCATACAATGAGTCCAAAGGTGTCGAAGTAAAATTTTATAATATATAGGGAAACTTAATATAATGACCTTAACTCCAACCTTGATAATTGGTACCATGATAAGAAGCTAAACACATCATAAATGAGGCAATTGTATTTAGTAATATCCTTAACACAAGTTATGGGTGACTTAAAGTTACATTCAAAATATCCTAAGGTATTAATGAATTCCAGGAAAATGACACAAGTTCTAGAACCTTCATCTATCAAGACTCATTTGACTTGGATATCATCAACTTGGAAACTAATAAACAAAGGAGAGTCATATGCATGAATTAATATTTTAATTAGGATCATAAATATGATAGGATATTTTAAGGAGAGATATGCATCTGAGATATGATCGATATGGATGGTCATCTCTTTGCATTGAAACAAGATGTATCATTTAACATGGGTAAAGTAAATTCTTTCTCTATAGGTGGTTGTCTATGAATTTTAATATCAAACAAAATTTGCATAAGATAATTTTTATGTCTTAGATAAGTCATCATAAGCTCAATAAATGAGATCCAATGTGGGAGTCTATAAAGATCTTCTATGGTATCTCACTCATCAAAGCTAGTGTGACCTAAATAAAATAATGAAATTGGGATTAAATTCTTTAAAAAAATCAATCATAGATGAATTTGAGCCTATCTAAATTTTATTTTTAGTTAAAATGTGTAGTGTAGGCACTATTAGTATATTTGAGGCAAGTTGAGCCAGCTATATCAATCTATATGATGTAGCTCGTCACATAGAAATGTCAAAAAATAGATTATATTGACTTAGCCAATATAGTAGAATTAAAATTGGGTAAATAGAAAGACTATACTGAGCTATCCCATACAATAGATCTTGAATTAAATAAATATGATTGTACCTAGTTATCCAATACAATTGAAATAGAACAAGTCAAAGAAATAGATTGTATTGTGTTAGCCAATATAGTTGGACATGAACTAGAATAAAAAGATTGTACCAGGTTGGTCGATATAGTGGGGATAGAATTCGCTGAAGAAATAGATTGTACCAAGAAAGACAATACATTTGAGATTATGGAATTTTACTAGGTTGGTTAATATAATATTATTTACAAGAAACTATAACATGTGGCCGTTACAGTTAGGCTATCAAAATTAATATAAGTAATGATTTATTCAGTTGTAATAACAAAGAATAGTTTTAGGGGATAAGATTGAAATTTTATATAAGATAGATAATATATGTCAAGACTAAAAGGATAAGTATCAATGTAGGAAACAACATAATTCATTTTTTTCATGTTCAAAAAAAATTCCTCATTAATGGAAGAATGAAGGTTAATTGTGTTTTCAACAATATTAGTGGCTAGTTGGGATGGGGTTTTATTTTGATTGTTAGCTTGTTGATTTTGAGTATTATTTATAAGAGGATTGGAATAAATATTAAGGTTATAGTTGTCTTGGATAAGTGTTTCATGATTGACCTTAGATTCATGAGCTTTAACTACCTTATCATAGGATTGGTGACACTAAATCTTATCTTCATGGTCAAAGTTTGGACCAAACAAGAACTCAAAAATTAGATATATAATTTGTGTAAACATATCATGAGAATGATCCCAATTTTTTTGAAACCAAAAATAATTATTAAGGCTTGAAAGAGGCATCTCCTAATCTCATCTAGGGAAATATTTTGATAGAATTAACAATTGTTGATTTACAATAAAGGAGGAGGATGTTGGGAAGGACAGCCCTTGATAGGTGGGGAGATATTCACTTATTTGTGCTTAATGTCATAATTTAATTGATGGTTATCATTCTTATTTTTTGGTCTCATAATCATCTAAGTAACAAGCTTAGGGTGGGAAGGCTTGAGTTGTCTTATAAGGTAGTCTTGTCATTTAGCTTGATATAAGGCTTCCTCTAATGTTTTTTTATAAATATTCCTGATAATGTATTGTAATTTTGAATTTAGTGTCTTAGTGAAAAGGTGTGTTGATGTGGGTTTTATGCATACCCTAGTAACCCTATGAGGTAGCATCTAATATTTTAATATCAGTGAAAGACTTCACTCCAATGCATGAATTACTAGTTTTATACCAACCTATTGGTGGAATAGAGGTGAATGATACAAATTGTTTAACATGGGTGATTTAATTATGAATGGACATAGATATACTTGAAGTGAGTGGAAGTATGATGTTTTTTAACTATAGTGAGAAATATTTCCAAAATAAACTCAAAAAATGAAGGGTAAGGCAAAAAAGAGGCATGTGGACCACACAAGATGAAAACCCTTCAAGACCAACACTTGAACTAAGGTATGAAAATAAATCAAAAGATCTATATTTTTTGTAAGTTGTTGTAGCACAAAAATAATCATAATAAGGAGTCAAAGGGAAATAGAACATAGTATAATTAAACAAGCATGAATTAAAGGTTGTAGCATTTATTAGATTGCTATTACAAATTAGCAAGGGCGGATTATAATTCACATGTAAAAGACATCCAAATTATTTTTACCTTAAAATGTATAATTTTATTTAGATAAGATAATTCATACACAATCAAAGAACTAAAATACCATAATGATATCACATCCCACATAGTCCACAGAATTGGAGAAGAATCAATATTTACAAACAAAGACTAAGTCAATTACAACTTCTCAAAATTTCTTATTAATCTTAATAGCAAAAATTATTCTCCCTTTGGAATTGGAAAGATAAAAATATATATCTTGGGATGGGGATGCATCATCTCTTCAAGCTTGGTCTAAATTTACAAGTTTAAATTAAGAACTAGCCCAAGATCATGCAAAATATGTATGCCTCATGTACATATTTAAAACAAAATTTTCAACTAAAAATATAATATACATGTATAGTAAATGGATTGAGAACTAAATCTCCACTTTAGTAATAACATGAAAATACATGGATATTTTTACATCAAGGTGTTGATGTGTCATTTCTAACTAAAGAGTTCGGTGGTGTGAGTCTAGTTGCAATTGATGTAACTACTAGAGGTATTTGTGGAATCAAAATTGGGCCTATTAAATTTTACATGATAGAGAATATAGGGAACTGAGAGCTTTGTAATTTTAGGGAGACACTGATAGTCAGTTGTGTATGTGGATCTGACCCAAAAGTTTCTTTCTTAGTTTTCAACTCCTCAAATAATGAATAGGTTATGTCAAACTCCTTATTTATAATATCAAATTTGAGTAATGATGGCTTCAAAATCTTAATAGCCTTAGCCATCAATATTTATTTCTCAGCCTCTAAGATTTTTAATTCATCTATTAAATCCTCTACCTTCGTTACTCTATCTTTTGCAAAACTAACCAGTTGTAAGATTTCTTCATAGTTTTCAAAATGATGACATCAATTTCTTATTTGAAGTTGTCTACAACTACCTGAAGAAGGTTTTAAAAATTAGGTCTATTAACCAATTATCCTATAGGTGTTATCACATTAGTAACCCTCATATTTACCAAAATTTATAACACTTCACCCTCATGAGTGAGGAAATTCTCTAATAAGATCTTCATTTACTTGTGTCATTTAAGGGAAAAATCCCTTCTTGTCATTACGTAATTTAAGAACCAATAAGCATCCATAATAGACATAAGATTCAATTAGTTAAAATAATTAATCATGGATTAATGGAACAAAAAAATCAATCTCCTTTATAATTCTTTCATCTAGTTTTAAAAAGTGGAAATAGTTGTCCTGTTTGATTGGCTCCTTGCCCTGGAAACCCTAACTTTATACAAAATATTGTACAACTTGGTTGTTTCACTCTATACTTCAGCTATAATTTCTTGAGGTGCTTATATAATGTGGATCTATTGTAACCTTTTCAAGGCATGTTATTTACTTTGAAACATTTCTTTCATTGTCACCCCTACAAAATCCACAAAAGAACCAAAATTCTTAATATACATGGTGGGTTCATTTGGATTTCTCTAGGGTTTATTTGATAAAGGGAAAATATTCTCCCTTTATTAAAACTCCACCTCTTATTTTATTATTGTGTTCATCACCTTCATCTTCCTTACCATTTTAATAGTCCCACTTGTTTATCAAACTGAGTGGAGACTATGGGAAGTTCAATCACAACCAAATTCTAACTTTCAGCCGTAGCACCTTGCATTTCCCTTACCCATTAAAGAACGATGAGTTATCCTTTTTCAATATCTTGGTTTAGGACTAAGGATTGATAATTTTGAGGAATCATATGAGGTGGTGTAATCGAGGGGGGGTGCCAAGGATGCATTTATGTAAATAGGAAACTAGAGGGGTGATTGAACAAGCTTATTTCATGGAGGTGTTTGCTTCATAGGTGTAACTTCAGTTAAGAATTTAGTAAAGCCTGGGTTAATTTGTATGGTAATTTTATTTGATGGCATATTCATTATATGTGGCATGGGGAGTTCTAATTGGGCTAACTTTTTCTTTGGGACTAGTGGCATCTTAGTATTGAAAATAGAAATAGTGACCAAATTTTAAAAATGGGATGCTTTGGGATTCCTTATTAGCTTTAGAGAAGAAGAATTAATAGTTGAATCAATATTATTGGTAGAACTACATAAGATATCCCTAGTAATGGTTGGGGGTAGAATTGAATATAAGATTTAAATACTAAAAACTAAATAAATAATAGAATAAACTACCTTGTGAAGACTTTGGCTCTACTCTTGTGTAATAACTTGATATTTTGATACACTGGCAGAGGATTCCTTTAGTCTTTATTCTCCCAGACTCAAGACTTTGGCCATTTATAACTCAGCCTCTTCATCATTTGGTTCTACATTTGTGGTATAACCAACCATCGATATTACATGTTTGGCATCATCTTCCTTCATTGGTTCCATTACATCCACAGCTTCCTCTACCTCTTCCTCTTCCTTTCTTCTATGATTGGAATACCAATTGATGATCTTTATTATATTTTATTATCCTTATATGGAGGGGAAGATTATTTTTTATTCCTTTGGTAGGTGAATATGGGTTGAGTGGAAGGTGGTTGAGATGGGGGAAGAGTTGAAGGGATAATGGTGGTAGGAGGTATTATTGGAAATGGTGGTGAAGGAGTAGTACATATGAATAATGGTGCTAACATGGTTGTGGAGGACATGGAGATTTTCTAAAGATACTTAGGGGATTGGGAGAGCCTAGAGAAATAGGAATATATAGGAAATTAGTCTTTAAAAACTCTGGAAGACTTACCTAAGTAACTGTAGTAAGGGGTGTAAAAGGTGTCATCACCAAAGATCTCTTCCTTTGTTCCGCTAAAGAATTTATTGACTTGCGCCTTATAGTGGTTGTCTCTATTATTTGAACATTAGTTTCCACTAATGTAGAAGAGACTTACAGACATATGAGACCCCTTAGAATTGCCCTCCTAATTTAAGGGTCTAATTTTCTCTAATTACAAGAATCATTTGGTTCTCCATTTACAGGCTCTCTTGAAGGAGAAAAAGGTCTTTCTTTTAGATGAGTGTCTATTATTTGAATTGGATGCCATTGATGGATCCATGTAGCTTATAATTTCTCCTCAGTTACTTCAATATCATACTGAAGGTCTTGTACATAATCCATATATTTATTTATTTCTTATTTTCATCCATACTTGAGTATCATCTGTCACATTTAGAAAAACCATGTCATGATCATACTCCTCATGGCCATAGGAAACATTTACTTTCTTATTCTCCTTTAGTTATAATATATATCCCCTTACCTTGTTCTTGGGGCCCCACTCTCTGAAAGGTGATACTTATAGATTATATCGAGTCCCAGCCTTGCTAATATGAAGAAAATGTGATCTGAAAACATGTTGTTATCTAATGCTTAAAAGATTTTTAATATAATCAGCCAAATGCCTTTGACCTAGTTCCTCATCAATGTTGTCATATATTTAGTATGCAATTTCATTTTTTACTATGTGGTCTACAACATGGTGTGGTAGCAATGAGGGAGTGCTCCTTGTTCCTTATACCTTAATAATAGTGGCATTTGTGTAGTACTAGTAGTCTCCCATTTTTTTCAAT
This sequence comes from Torreya grandis, assembly GCA_037957365.1. Taxonomy (NCBI): domain Eukaryota; kingdom Viridiplantae; phylum Streptophyta; class Pinopsida; order Cupressales; family Taxaceae; genus Torreya; species Torreya grandis. The sequence goes on from JARHVA010000880.1 coordinate 1,192,785, forward strand.
CTCTTTATTGTATTTTGAAATAATTTTGGTATTGTAGTGCCCTATATAGCCTAGAATATTTTAGGATATACTACCTTACATATCCTCTTGATTTCATTCTTATACTTATGTACAAACACGAAAGAGTAATTTCCCCTACCCTATTTGATAGATATTCACTTGAAGGCTACCATTGTTGACCATAGACCTTATATATCATGACCATGACTATGTCTAATACATAATAAATCATATAAAATTTTCCTTTGGTTTCTATTTGATCAGGATGAAGTAGTTGTGACTTTAGCTTGGCACTAATAATTTCCCCTAATACAACTAACTTGTCTGATGTGAATATTATATCCAATAAAGGAACCCACTCAACCTAGATATATGTGATACTAAGTAAACCATACAACCTATTCAATAAGGCCATAGCTATCCTCATTTTAGGCCTAAATTTGATGATGTCATTGGATGAGATATCCCCTTTGGGATTCATCCTCTAGCCTTTATCAAACCATTGTTTCAACTTTTCATCTATTATATTATGTTCAAGCCAAACATTGGCTAAGAACTAATTGTAAGTGATCTCAAGTAAGGGGATTCTAAGGTATATCTAAAATTCCCTACTTGATATGTGTGAAACAACATTTTTAACCTTCTTAATATGTAATATATCCTCAAAAATAGTTTCATTAAAAATAAAACTTTGAGCAGGTTAATGCACGACATTACCTCTAGTTTTATTGTCACTTAGTTGAGGCCTTGTTATTTGATTGGCATGAGGTTATTTATGTATTACTTTTCTTCAAGAGAAATTTAGTAATCAATAGATTACATGTTTATAGACTCTACCTCTTCCCATAGCATTGAGTAGTATATGAACTTTAAATCTTACGCACTCCTTTTGAATATAGTATCCATATATTTGGGTCCTCTTGTGAATGAATGCAGAGAGGGAACTAGAGATTTTACATGTTTTAAATAAGAATCCATTTCTCTATGATAACTACTAAAATTACCTTTATGAACTGATTGGTTCATTGTGTGTTTATTTGCTAAAGAAACTAAGGTTTTTTGGATGTTGAAGAGCTAAAAGACATGATTATTGGATTGAAAGAATATTGGTGAAGTAAATCTCCCTTTCACATAGATTTTTCATATATTATTCCCAAGCCTGAGTATTGAATGCATTCATGGACCATTAATGTAGATAATGAACTTTTATTTTAATTATTATTTTAATTTAGACTTATTACTCAGCTTTGTTGGGTTGGTTTGTTCACCACCTGGTGATACTTCGTTATGTTTATATGTTCTAGTCACTATTTTTAAGATAGTTATTGATTACTCATTGACTAGTTATTTTTCCATGTTGTCAACCTTTTATATCCATACTTTAGTTTCATCCCCTTTTATAAAATTACACTTGTCTAGATTTCATAATGTCAACTCTTTAGACTTTCATTATTTTTATATGTTCCATAGTCATGGGTCAACATGATCAAGCCACGTGGAATGATCTCAGTGGTGCAGGGTCTTGGGATGTTTAGAGGCTCAAATCCTATTCATTTGATTTATTTATGCCCCAAAATGGTCCTGGGTAACATAAAGTAGACACGTAGAGTGATCTCAATGGCCCAAGAAGTTTAGGGGCTTAAAGCCATTAGACTATAGCTTTTGAATATGCTTCAATTTTCCCACAATTAAGTTAGGGTGTAAATGTGCCAAGTGTCAATTACTCAGATCATGGAAGCTCATATCCATTATACTATATACTAAAGGTCTATTTAGTCCTTTTGTGGTTTTATTTGATATAAGTATACTATTTTGAACCATTCAGAAATATGGAAGCTTGAAGGCATTCAACTACAAAGGTCTAAGACCATTAAATTTTGTAAATGAAAAAGTGAAGTCTCCATGTTTTCAAGTTCTTAGGATGTTTATAGGCTTAGTAAATTGAAATAATTAGAATTTTATCAACTTTATAATAGCTCAAAGCTCTAGATGATACAAGAGTATGGTGTGCAGCATCTCATGTAATTGAAGTGGGCCCTCTCATGGATTGTTAATGAATCTTGGTTAATGGTCCTACAATCACATAAAGTAGATGCAAAAATAGGATGATAAACTATTAATATCGTTAGCTTATAAACCATAACTTTGAAAAAGGAACTCATGAAAACTTAAAGCATAAAATAATTTAAGATACTAGTTCAAGATTTGATTTAATGATTTGATTTCTTGTAAAACTTGATTCAAGAGAATAACCTTGGACTGTAAATGAAGAACAATTAATAACATAGACTTATAAGGTTCATGGATTCCACAATTAAATATTTTACCATAATGGGTCTCCGTTTGAAATTGATAAAATGGGGTGTATGTGTTAGGGGCACAACAAATGGTGACTTACAAGGGAAAATACTCTTGATTATTTTAAAAACTATAAATTTTAGTAATATAATATAATAAAAATTAATTTTGATAAATAAATAATAAGGAAATCAAGACTAAATAAACTCTTACTTCTTCATGCAACATACTAACATTTCCATTCCTTGGACTCGTGTGTGGCATAGTGAGATCAATTTTTCTTGGTTATGAAAATTTTAATGGAGAATTAAATGAACATTATATCTTTCACATTGAAATTTAATTATGGAATAAAAATGAGGATTGTGTATCACTCTGTTGATAGCTAGGCATCCATAACCCCGATAGAGATACCTCTAGTCTCACTCAAATCCTTATTCTACTATTATCCAGGTATCCATAGCCCCAGTAGAGGTTACTCAAATCATCCATATTTAATTAATTTTCAAAATTTTTTTTTACATAGATAGAAGAAAGGGTTGGGGACCACCATTTGATAGTTATTTGATTAAGAAAACTTAATTGTCAATATGTCCCTATTAGTATATACCAAGTTCTATGTTTTATTATTTCATATCCAATTTTTAGCATGTACTAGTGCAATGAAATTTTAGAAATGGAAAAAAAATTACATGAATATATCATTACAAGTCCCCAAAACTTAGTAAACTTACTTTATCTAAGTAAAACTCAGTTTAGTCACAATACACACCTCAATACACACAATCTTGTACTTTCAAAATAAATCTCTGTGAGGTCCAGTGGTGCCTTCTCACATGTCATCCCTTTGTTTTGTCATATCTTTGTACTTTTAGTTCAATAAATTTGTGAGACACTTTTGTATTTTAATAATTTAACCTCGAAAGCATAACTACTAATCTACTAAAAGCAAAATGTTGAAGATAGGAAATCTAACCTAGAAAGCATAATGACTAATCTAGAAAGTAATGAAATCTAGCCTTTTTCTAACCTAAAATTTTACTTATAGTTCACTCTAATGCATTTCTAGTTGGATTAATCATAAAGTAATGCTTCAAAAAATTTCTATTGGCTAGAAAGGTGAGGTCATTACTTTGAAGGTCTTTTAATCTAAAGGCATTTTTACCAAGGATTTATGATATCTAATACGACCCAATACATATGGGAGTGAATTTGTCACAATGTCCCTTCTTTTCATGGGCTTTATCCCACAAGAACACTAGGTCTAAAATCTTAAAGGCCTTGATTTTGGATCTTTTGTCAAATGACAATATCTTGATGTTTACTAAAGTTGTGCAAGGCTTCAATTCTTGCATCTCCCATTTGGACTATATCCAATAGCCTAGATTGTATTCTTTCATATTCACCCATATACTCTTGAATGAATTAATACGTTGGTCTATTGAGAGTTATAGGGAAAACTAGTTGGTACCCATAGACTAATAGAAAAGGTGAAGCTTTGAGAGCTTATTTGTGTTTGTTTTTGTCATCCCATATTGCATATTTCAACAAGAGATGCCATTATTGTGGTTTGTCGTATGTTAATTTATTAATAGCATCTACAAACTTTTTATTGGTGGATTTAGCTATGCTATTCCCTTATGGATAATAATTTGAAGAGAATTTCATCGTAATATGATTATCGTAAGCCCATTCTATGAATTTGGATGATGGAAAATATGGACCATTATCACAAACTAGGGAAAAGGGGGTGCCAAACCCTGTCACTATAGTTTCCTCCAAAATTTTGATGATGTCAACTACTCTAGAATTTTTTGTTGATATTACTTTTGTCCACTTGGTGTATTAATTTATAGTTGTATGAATGAACTTGTGTTATGTTGAATATTTTGGGTTTATTACCCAAATAAAATCAAGACCCTATTGGGAAAAGGGGCATCCCTCCATAACCGACTATAAAGGCATGGTAGCATTTACTTCTCTTTTAGAAAATATATAACATTCATGATAGGTTCTGATATGATCATGTGTATCCTTAAATATTATGGGCTAGTAGTACCTTATCCTTAAAATATTATAAACTATGGTGTTACTTGACAGATGTCCACTACCTATCCTTTGGTGAAAATCATCCAGGATATCCTTAGCTTATTCTTTTGAAACGCATCTTAGATAAGTGCATTCATAATTTTTTATATATAGGACTCCTTTTTAATTATGTAGTGGGATGATTTAAGCCTAAGAGCTCATTTTTTCCTCTAATTAATTTAAGAGGGCACATACTTGTGAGCAAGTAATGGATGATCTGAGAGTACCGGTCACCTCCAACTATCTGAGTTTCATTAATTTATTTAATGATGATGTGCAGATTAGTCTGAGCCATCAACTGGAAAATACCCTAGCCTCTTACCATTTTTTTAGGTCTGATCTCTAGATCAAACTCCTATAACTTTTCCATCCACTTACCTCTCCTTTCACCTAAGTTTTTCTTCCCCAATGTAAGTTTGACAATTGGGTCATGCACAAAGGCATATATTTTATTTCATAAGATGTAATGTCTTAATTTATTAATAGTCTTAATCAAGGCATATATTTATTTATCTATCATGAAATATCTTAGTTCAGCATCCTTTAGAATGTACTCGTGAAAATAATGGAATGTCTATTACCTTATACTATTTGTGTTAATATAGTAGTTATGGTATGCTCTAAAGCAAATGAATAGCGGTAAAAATATTTATTGAAATATGGACTTATCATAATTAGATCTTGAGTGATATTGGTTTTGATATCTTTTAAGGCCTTTTGGGCTTCTTCCATCCACTATATATTTGCATATTATTTTAGCATAGTATTTAATGGTTTGAATATCTCAGTAAAACTAGAAATGAATTTTATAACAAAGTTGATCTTTCCAAAAAATGACTTTAGCTCCTTTTTATTGTTGGGAAGTGTCATCTTGGAGATGAATTGGACTATATCTAGATAAATGTAAATCCCATCTATAGTGATAATATGGCCTAGAAACTTTTTTTTAGTGATTCTAAAGATACTCTTCTTTGGGTTCAAGGAGACCTCATATTTTTTGTATCTGTCAAAGACTCTTTACAATTGGTTTACATGATAAGCTTAGTTTTTGAAAACATAGTGAGATCGTCCATGTAGATGATGATACAATTACCAACTAGTTCCTAGAAGGTAAAATCCATTGCTCTATATAAGGTGGCTCCTATATTGATTAGGTTGAATGACATCCTTTTATATTTAAAAATTTCCCACTTGGTAGTGAATGTGATCTTCATCCTATATTCTAATTCAACCAGGACCTTTATTGTAACTAGAAAACCCATCCAGCAATGACATCATATTATATATGCTCACCATTTTAGTCACCTCATCAAAATAAGGTAGAGGATAATTATCTTTATCTGATGCTTTTTTGAGGTTTTTAAATTCCACACAATCTAATTTACCCATTTTTTTTATTGGCACTAGTTTGTCTACCCAAATAAAGTGCCTGATTGGAAAGATAATTTTAGCATCTAGGAGCTTCTACACTTCTGCTTCTATAAGAGGTTCTAAGACCAGGTTCAATAGCCTCTATCTTTTCCTAAAATGTTTATGATCTATTTTTAGGGATATGGTGTGAGTAACTACCCTAGGGTCAAAGATCTTCAGGTCATTATAATTCTATGCAATTACATCTTTGTAGTCTATGAGTAATGCCTTGAGTTTTTTCTTTTCATTCTTAGTGTATCTTAGACCCACATTTATGTATTGGGGACATTGGTTAGTCCCTATTTTTTATTTGGTGAAATCAGATCAATTTCCTTGACCTAATTTTGCTTCTGATCTTGTGCATTGATATCAAAGGATCACTCTAAAGAAACCATTCTTAGATGGATGCAATTTTCCTTCAATTTTAGAACACCCTGTTGTGCTATATCTTCAATTTATATAGGTTTGACATCCTTTTCATCTATTAGATAAGACTCAAAGTCTCTAAAAATAGTAAGGAATTGCACGATTTATTGATCATCCTTGAACACCTAAAAATGGTCTACATTGTCTGAAAAATAAGAACATGGAACTAAATCCACAAAGAATCTCTACATTTTTTACTCTTATAGTGGTGATAAATCAGCAACTAAAGTTATAAATGAATTTGTTGTCTAGTTTTCTTGTCTTGTAATAGCTTTGATTTGATGGCATCAAAAGATTCAATTAGGTCCCAAGCCTAATGCTTGTATTTATTCAAATAAGTTTACAATGGTATTTGTTTCTGATCTAGTTTATAACTAGCTCAGCATCACCAAAGACCTATACTTACTTGTCACTATACTTTAGTGTAAATTGAAGGTTGAGGATTAGAGATTCATACTCAAACATGTTGTTCGTGCATGGGAACTATAATCTGTAACCTACCAAATACTACTTCTCTTATAAACCTGTGAGGGCTACACCCACACCTGATCCCTATTTTACCCTAGCCCCATCGAAATGGAGTGTCTACATCTATAAAAGACCTTAAAAGTCTTGTTCATGCAATGCATTTTATTATTTTATGGTAAACATGCACACACCTACATGTGAAGACACAAAGTCTACATTTTTTTTGGTGGTGTTTTATTCCATGATCATGTGTTTCATTTTTTTTTCACGGTCCACTCAAATTTGGTTAGGTATCCCCTTCCATGTCAACCACATGTGTGAGAAGTTAGTGTCCATGTATTCATTAAGCATTTTGGACCAATCCCTACTTAGCAAAAGGCCATAAGATTTTACAATGTCAATGACTAATATATAAATAGTTTATTACACATGTGGTTTAGACACCAATTGGATACACACATTGGTTAATTATCTGACACATTAGACAAAAGATTTGTCTAATTAAAGAAACACTCTCTTTTACTTG
>JARHVA010000880.1:1205000-1262500 GCA_037957365.1 Torreya grandis
AACCTTTTCCCATGGAGATGTTTCCTTCATAGTGTAGCTTAATTCAAGAGTTTAGTCAAACCTAGGGTAACTTGTACAATCATTGTATCTACTAGCATGCTCAATGGATAGGGCATGGGGAGTTCCAATTCGGTTGACTTTATATTTGGGACTGATGGCATTCGAGGATTAAAAATAGAGACAAAGACCAAATTTTCAAATGGACTATTTTGGGAGTCTTTATTAGCTTTGGATAAGAACAAGGAATAGCTATATCAATATTACTAGTATAACTAGACAAAATAGGTCCAATAATGGCTAGGGGAAGACTTGCGATTGAGATTTCAATACTAAAAATTGAATAAATAATAGATTAAACTACCCTGTTAAGGATCTAGATCTACTCTTGTGTAAGAACTTGATGTTTTGACATGTTTATAAAGGCTTCCTTTAGTCTCTATATACACCTAAATTTTCTTGCTTATATTATCATCACTAATATTCCTATTAGTTGACGCTAATTTCACTTAATCTAATTTATCCTAAAAATTAATCCCCCCTTCCTAGTCCATTAATCTAATATCCCCCTTCTATTATCATTCATCTACTAACCTTATCCCATCCCCACTAATCAATTAATCTATCCTAAACTCCCATTATCCTATCTACCTATTATTTTGGAATTTTAAATTCCCATGACCACACCTAACCACCTACTAGGCCTACTCCTTAGCTCATCTACACCCCTAGTCCCTAGTTATCCACCTAATCCCTATCTAAACCCCATCTAATCATCATTAGTCCATAAAAAGGTATCTAGATTTTTCTAAATCTAGAACCTTCTCTAAACTTCCTCCTCCTCTCTAGAAGCATCCAGATCTAGAGGCTTCTAAGGAATTTTAAATTCCTTGAATAATCCCCATCTATTGGATTTCCTCATCTAACTTCAAATATCAACCCTTGATCTTCCCTCCATAATCTATTTAACCAAGACTCCTCCTCCACGAAAGGCCATCTCCAAACTTGAAAGTTCATATCAAAGCCATGTCAAAATAATCTATCATTCTCATATCAAATCCATGTCAATCCAACTATGAATCAAATAATGAATCCATGTCAAATTATCCATTGAAGCAATCATCAAGCATCCTCATCATGCCATTATAAATTCAAAAATCTGAGTCAAGCAATAAATCATCCAAGTGTAAATCATGTAATGGAGTCATAAGGAGGTGAAAATGAAGGTAAGAATGTTCTTTTTATTTTAATTTTGTCTCTTTTATCCATTCATATTGGTTTCATTAGGTTTTAGGTTTTTATTGCTAATTTTAATAATATTTATCAAATATAAAATTTGTGCACATTTTGGCAACCACTGGCAAAGGTGAATTGATCGAGTTAGACCCACGTTGCTTGTATTTGTACTTAGGAGCATACCTATGTCTTCTATAAGTTGTAATAATAGAAGACATCTAATTTGGTCATTTGTTCAAACACATGACATGTTTTACATTATGTCAAATAGTTCACATATCTGGTGATTAGAAGTTGTGTCCAAGGGTTTTTGTACCTTACACCAGCAAAGGTAAATTCATCAAATTAGATGCTTATCTATTACATTAGCCAAAACCATGGGGCTCAAAATAGAGGATGTGTTGGTAAAGGCTTCATATAATTTGTGACAATTTCAAACTTTATTATTTTCTTAAGTTGTTTTGTTAAACAGTTTCAGTGCCATGAATTAGAATATTATAGCAAAGATACTCTAATCCAAGTGTCAATGCTTCAGGTATAAATTTCATCCTACCCTTGAAAGGTTCCAGATCTATATTGAAATCATTTCAAACTACGCCCATTTGACCACACACTTAGCGTTAAAGGTAACAACATTGGTATGCATGGCATTTTATAACTAATTTTGTTAGGATTAGAACTACGAGTTTACTAGCAATCATGAGAAAATTCTTATTCTTAAAATATGCCTTTATACATTTCAAGTCAAATCAATTATAACATTTTTGAAATTCTTCAACTGCTTATTTGCTTCCTCTTGAATAAATTTCATTTTTTTTGGTTTGATTTAATTGGTCTTGTAGAATATTCATAGTGCAAGGCTTTATTTAGAAAATTTGTATCATTAATTCATCTATCATTTTTTTCAAGCCCAGTAAATAGTAGATATTTTTATTAATATTATAGGTAATGGTGTTAATTCTTTCATTAACATTTACATATATTTAAATATAATTAATAGTCATAAGTTACATTTTTATAAATTTTGTTATAAGTGTTGTGGTTGTCCTAGGGATTTACTATTAAACTCTATAATACCATCATTTTAAAATATTTATAGACATTAGAGAATTAAATTTTCTTAAATTATTTACATTTTCCTTTTACTGGTTGGCTTGTGGCTCTACGAAGTGATTGGCTAAAAATTAAAATCCATTGAAATTACTAATCATCTATTTTGTAGGTTGATCGATTTTTTGAGCTAGATAAAAAAAAAATTTTCAAATCATTTAACACAATTGACATGTGTTTGTAGGTAATGCAACTATCAAAGACATATTATTGAAACTACTAATGTTTTGTTTTGTAAGTTACCTCTTTTTGAGTGTCAAAGTCAAACTAATAATTGTGTGCTTGCAGGCCGCTTATCAAAGACTCCTTGGAGCACTTTGAAAATTGATTTGAAATCATTTTGATCATTTTTTATTTCCTTGTATATATATATTTGTCTTGTATATTTGTGTCTTTCATCCTGTAGATACATAACACATCTTAATCTAATCAATTAATTAATCTTATTGGTATGTCTATTTGTCTCCCAAGGCTACAGTGAGTGTATGCTCTCCTCCTTATGTCCTTGTGGTGATTCTTGAAGGATCAAAAACTGCCATAAACCCATTCCTTTTTTATTTTTTCTAGGGTTCAGTGACATGGATTTCACCACCATGCACTTAACCAAACTATGTTTTTTGATAGAATATAAAAATTAGGGATAATTGTCATTAGGCTAAGTGGTTGACCCTATATAGGTCATCCATTAAGGGAAAGAGTTAATTATTTGAACCAGGCATAAGACATCACCCTACATAGACTTTGACCCCACTACACCTTCATGTATATAGGGGACACAACTAGAGGCCTTGTGAAAACCTAGCATGGGATCCTTCAGTTATAATAGGTGTACCATTGTAGGATTCAATATCAGCTCTAAAGTAGCCATCAAGTGCAAGCAAGGTTGAGAGGGTTTGATCAATATCATAATGGGTCACCATCCTATAGCCTCACCCTTGAATCCATTTGTATGGTGTGAGCATCATGTTACACACCCTTTATTTTACTAATCATAGGATTATGGCTTGCTTGATTGGATGTGGGTTATGTTAGACCCATGTTGTTGTTGAGTTGAGTCCACCCAAACCTATACACACCTATCTAGGTCTTTGCATAACTCATTTTTTACATCTTATCATCCTTTTGTACATATCATCTTGTATATCCTTGTATCATCCTTTTACCATTTTAAATATCATCATCCTCATGTATACACTATCTTGTATATACCATCATCTTGTATATCCTTATCTTACCCTCTTATACATACCTTTTGTTCTCCTATACATCTTTTTATTCATCTCCTATCCTAACCCACCCATCATTTGGTCATCTTCCCATCACCTACATATCCTAATCACATATCTCATCAACATCAAGTTTTGTATATCCACAACCAATCATTTATCTTGACCTTGCCTTCTTCACCCATCTATTCTACCCTCATCCTATCTTATCCTGGTTGGCTTAAGGGGTCATATATAGGTCCATACCATCCCCATCTCATCTTACCCTTAGTCATTCATTATCACCTATCTATATTTGTCCTAATCACATTATCACATCACCTTCATCACATAATCCTACCCCATCCCATCTTGAGCAAATCTTTCTTAGATTTTGAGCTAGTCCTTTTATCATACACATCATCCTATTTCACTATCATTTATCATTTGATCATATCTCATACCCTATTTGTTATTATACTAGTATCTTATCATATTATTAGTTTCAATCTAGTAACCCATCAATCAATATAATCATCTATAGTCTAATCATATTGTATGTTCATAACTAGCATCCATCACATCATCCTCTTGTTATTTTAAATCTAAGAACCCATCATATCCCCAATCCTTTTTCTAGATTTCCAACTAGGCCTTGTTTATAGGTTATTATCACCTATTGTACTATCACTCTAAAGTTTGTTCCTAGTCTTTAATACACTAGTCTATTCCATCCTCATCATCACCTATCATATTGGCTCAATCTTTCAGCCTTAATTTGTTCAAACAAACCTTAGTCTACCATCACATCATCATCCATCTTTCTCATGGATTTGGACCCATTTCCTGTAGACCAATACATCCTAATCGATAAGGATGAATTCCTTTTACAATCACTAGATTTAGGTGCTCACCTACCATCAAACCTCAATCTCATGCACCCCAAATCACCATCCCATAACCCATAAAAATAAATCCCAACATTCCTAGATGTAGTCACCCTAATAGTTTAATATATCATAAAGAATAAATATGAATTTATCCAGTGTCTATGGAAGATGGATGCTTACTTTCCTAATGATTTTGATCCCACAAACCTAAAATCCCCTCCCAAATGAGTACACCATCTAACCTTATCCTCATCCCATCCCATTACATCATCCGTTATCCTTATATAAACCCTCTTAATCCCAATTCATACTCATATACAACTAAATCCTCCATTTACTAATCATAATCCATCACCACTCCCTCATCCTTTATCATCCACCACCATGAACCTTGACCCTGCTTTCATATACCAATACATAGCTACCAAAAAGGATGATATCCTCTTATAGTTCATTATAATGGGTGTACCACTTTATAAATGTGCTAACACCCTTCAATTTATTTCACCTCCATCACAAACCCCTTCATGTAAGTCTCCTTCCAATTCCCCATCCACTAGTCATAGCCAATTGTTTTATTATTTTTTAGAATAATGGAGTTTTATTCCTAATTAAATAAATAGGTCTAAGTAGGTTAAATCAATAAATAATGTGTAATTATTAAGCCAATAATTTTTGTAAATATATTTCATTTATACCTTTTCTAAAAATATTAATAATAGAGATCAAATCAAACTTAGCTATAAAATGACTGAGACAGATGTTGCAAGGTCTAGAAATTTCTATGCAAGCTTGGGACACTATCAAAAACAAGATCTTGAAGTTCATTTCTATATTGGATAGGAGTGTTAAAAGAGGGAAACCTTGTTGTTCAATGCTATATTCTTTTTTCAGTGCTATTATCCAAGAGATCTAAGTTTTTGGGGTCCTACTTGGTAGGTATGTGTTACTCTATTAGTGAAATATTAGAGCCTAAAAGTTTGTGAACCTCACTATGCATCTATTTTAATCTTTAAATCCCTAGGATCTCATTGTTATTGAACTTGGATGGAAATGTGGGAAAGAAATGGAAGGGGTTAGTGTGTAAAGGATACACTCAATGTACGTCACACCCCATGTTTGGGCACGCTGACTACATACCAATACTCTAAGGAAGAATCAAGCTAATGTAGTTATCCCATTGAAGTCCTTGGTGAAATTGTGTATGAAAATGAAACTAGAAGATAAATTGGGTGTATTTTAGATAGTTAGGGGCTGGTGTAAGGGTTTGAATAAGCTTGGAATAATATTAGAAGGTTGTATGTAGATAATAGGGAAAAGTGCTTGAATGTACTTTCTTGTATTCATTTTTCTCTCTTGTAAATGAGTGCCAACCCTTCTAAATGGAATTTTAATGGAATTTTATAGGTAAATTAATGATCATGGGTTAAATTAATTGATTTTTTCAACAATTCAGGTGATAATTCAGGTGACTGGTCCACCCTAATTGATGATGGAACTTCTGGGAGCCATAACTTTTGCACCATAGCTCCAATTGACTCATTGTTTGAACTGTTGGAAAACTAAGAATGAGGAGAATGTGGTGAGATGGAATTAATATTTTATAAATGGATTTTGACCCTAAAAAACCTAATTGAAGTTACCTAAATTTCAATTTTAGTAGTGCAGTCTAAAAATAGTAAGTTTCTAAAAATAGTAATTTTTCGAATTTTGTATTTGTTGTAAATCATGGAAGTCGAACCACTTAATATCCCTCAATATTGGTGACCTTCCACATCCTCCTCCCACCTTAAAAACATTTATAAATGAATATCTAACCTGAAATGGAAATCAAACATCTCTTTTAAGAGATAGGCATATGTTTGGGTCTGCAAATTTGATCAATAAAATTCTCTTCTCAGAGATAGCATTATTTGAATTATGTTGTTCTTGTTTCTTGAATTATCTTTCAACCAAAGCTTTTGAGTTTTGGATCATGAATTCATGTTAGGCTAACATGAATTAGGATAAGGATTAGGTAAAATATGATTATTATGACTAAAAGTACACTTGGATAACAACACTAGAAATAGGATAGCCTGGATTTTAGTGCTCATATCCAAGTTGGGTGCTATCATGTAGAGGGAATTAGACCTAGGGGCAATGGATCTAGGATTGAAAGAGCTATCTGAGTTTGTAAGGGTTAATTTTTAAAGGTTGTGGATGACTAGGAATTAGTGAAAGAAAAGCCTAAAAGGGTTGTGTCAGCAAGTAGGAGAACCTATGGATTAGGTGTCTTTATCCATACTCAAGTAACCAAATTTTGCATTTTATATGACTAAATTTACCCCCCCCCCTTTATTTTAGTTGTGTAGCAAATCAAAATACTAAGATAAAGGAAAAAAATAGAAAGCATACTTGAACTTACCTACAAAGGTGAAGCCCATGAAGCTTGTGTGATGCTGAGTAATGTTTGATAGTGTATATAGAGCACATTGTGCAAGTGTGAATCTAAAAAATGAAATAAAGAGTAGATCAGTTCTTATTATATGTGATATAAAACAAGAACATACAAAATCTGATTAAAATATAAAGGAAGAGAAAGGAATGAATACACCTCATTGGGTATGTAAACCAATACAAAACCTATTGTGATCTTGAGTAAGGCTGAGTAATGTTGGATTGTGTTGGATGATGTTGTACCAAAATTTATATCATGAATGGAGTTGAGTGCTCAATTCCCTAGAAAGGGGCTCAAGAATACAAATTTTGGCCCTTTGGCTCCATCGTCACCTATTGAGTGAAGCTAGATGATCATGCATGTGATAATTGATGTCTGTACTATGTGTTTAATCCCTCTAAATAGATGGCTCAAGAATACAAAGGTTGGCCCTTTGGATCCATCATTTCCCCATAAAGTGAAGCTATGAATTGATATTGATATAGAATAGATGTTATATGAGATGGCTCATGAATCCCATGAATGTTCTAAAAATCTAACAATTTGGCATGAATAGTTGAATGTATGATAGAAACTAGGCAACTCTTGGACATTTTGAAAGATTGAGATTAGGCTTGTATGAAAGCCATTCTAAAACTTATGTACTAGGCTTATGTGAAATCCAAATTGAGAACTCAAGTACTCATAAAGTTAAACTTATATGAAATTTAAACTTGAAAAATATGCCAACCACCTATAGATGGAGTAAGGCACATAACTACTAAGAATGCCTACGTAATAAATTAAACTCAAAAATAAAAGAAGAATAATGTGCCATGCACATTGCCCCTAATCACTAGTGTTTGGAACATGGATTCTGATCTAGAAGTTATATCAACTACCTAATCTAAAATTGAAAGTGAGATCCATCATTCCATGCATGATACCCCTATATCTAGATTCCTTGAGAAAACTATATTGAAACTACTAATTCTAACTGATCTGCATGTGCAAAAAATGTAGCTAAGCTAAACTTTTTGCTTATTACTAGAAAACTTGGGTGTTTTTTCCTAAACAAGAGTGCCAAAAGGAGGACACCCTTATGTTTGGCATTGCTATCCATTTTTGGTGTTTTTATCTTGTGCTAAAATTGGTTTTTGATATGGAATTATCATTTTTTTGTTCTATTCTGACTAGTTTAACCTCTGGATTCTAAACTATGTGATTTGAATGTTGTTATTTTGACTAATATGAGCTTTGATCTCTATGAAAAAAACCCTATTTGTTTCCCCCTCTTTTGAGGGTAGGAATGATTAAACCTGAAATGACTGCCCTTAGAAGAAAAGAATCTTGCAAGTGTGTTATGTTACATAGATACATAATATACCAATGATATTTGACAAGATATATCTAGATATAGCAATGTTTGTATTGAGAGAATTTTAGTTAAACATATGTATGCCTAAATAGATATAACAATGTAAAAGCATGTGCAATGTACTGAACTAGAACTAAAAATTTTAGATGTTAGTTGTTAGTTAGATGGATGGAGCATGATGTCCATCATGGCATCTGAAAAAGTAAGGTAAATACATGATATGGATCATGCCATTTCAAACAAGGACAAAAAATCAAGAAACAATCATACAAAGCAATAAGCAAGAAGTAAGAAACATACAAGATTGGCCAAGGGGCCATGCAAATAAGGGACATAGGAACATATCACTCAAACTAGAAAGCAAGCATACAAGGCATGTTCAAATGCCACATACACATACAATTTGAAACAAGTAAAGATTTGCACAAGGGCTATAGGCATATAGAATATTAAAATAAAGGGACATTGGCAAATGCCCAAAGGTACACACACATGATTAGAATAAAAGGACATTAGCAAATGTCTTAAGGCACACATAAGAAATAAAAATGGAACTAGAAATGCAATCATATCTAGATACGCAAAGAAAGAAAGGAAATCATGTAAAAATTAGAAAGGTAAAATCACATCTAACTAGTAAAATCAAAAGTGAAAGTATGTAAGACACATTTAGTACAAGACTAGGTATATGCTAGGAAATACATAAGTACAAGATATTAGTGATTATTGATGTGGTAATCTATGTAATCTAGTAAGTAATATATGTCAACATGATAACTAGAGTGTCTATTGTAAAAATGGCATAACATGGATGGTGTAGTCATGTAGAAGATGCCCCCAGTGGGAAGCTGTATCAATGTGTTTTGAATGTAGAAGTAGGATGCCACCTCAATGGGTAGAATGAAGCAATCAAAGAACTAGAAGTCATTGCACACACTCAAATAAGATCAAGTGAAGCATGGTAATGTAGATAATTGACAAACAATAGCACATAACAACAAATTTAAAATCTAACACAATAGTAGAAATGTAAAACAATGGATGATGCATATAATCTAAATGTTTTTGGTGTTTTTAAATTATTTGAATGGTTTTGTATTTTGAAATTTTGTATTGTTTTTGTATTTTTATATAAGCTATGTAAAATCAAGTAAAATATATTATATACAAGTAGGCTAGGATAATATGATACTAACCACTGAGTCTCATGTGAGACTCCCTATTATGGTGTCCTATATCAAGGAGTGGAATCATGCATGAATGTGATTCATGATGAAAATGCTAAGATTATGGTTTTATTATATATATATATATATATATATATATATATATATATATATGTTGTAGATGCTTTGAAATCTTTGAATTAGAAACTAACTATGGGATTCCAATATAACTCTGAGAAGTGGATGTAATTGTAGTGCTCTTACAAACCCATCTAGAAGTAGGATAAGCTCTCTGAACATGTGCTTTATGTGTAGATCCATGAGATCTCAATAAAAATGATCTGGGTATGAAAACTATAGTTGGAAGCTATCTAAAATCAAAAATTTATATAGGTGTATGAACCCTCTTTACTAGAGATGGATGTGTCAATTGTGTCTAAATCTATACTGGAGGAAGAACTATAATGGGTGGGGAAACTAAAATTGGTAGAGAAGCTAGAATTGGTGATTGAAAAGTAGATGTCTCTAAAGTGGTTAATGGTAACTCATATGAAACTCCACCAATTGTAATAACTTGATTAGCATGAATGAATTTCATGCATCTATGAACCGTAGATGGTAATACTCAAAAATTTTGAATCCATAGGTGAACAAGTAATATATCAAAATCTCTTGCACTGGGAACTATAGTGAAATGTGTGTTCACATGTATTAGACTAATTTGTAAAGGAAGTACAATCTCACCCAATGAACTCTATATTTTCCTATTTAATACACTAATAAATATATCTATCAAGGTGATAACCTTCTCTGAATATCCCAAATGTTATAATAATGTAATGGTGCACATGTTGACATTGGAACCATTATCGATGAGAACATTATGAATGGGTTGATTATGAATATGTTCTCCAATAAAGAGTGTATTATAATATAAATTATCCTCTATAATCTCTTTATCTAAAAATAATATCGAAGGTCTAGTTATAACTTTGGACTCATACACACTAATCATACCACTCAAAGGATGTGACTCAATTGAAGGTTCCTGGTATGTAACTAGTGGTAGATGTGCATGATATGCATGGTGAACCCTTGATGTTTCCCATTTATCATATTTTGAATGCTATGGAAATGGATTTGATAATATTTTCAAATATTTATCCTATGTTGGCTTTGCCTATGGAGGTTCAATTGAAGTGCCAAGATCAAGTAGGTTGTCATCTATCAAGTCATGTATCTTATCTCTCAAATTGATGCATTTCTTTGTAGTTTGGCATGGTGCCCTATGGTAATCATAAAATGCCTACTAATCATATCCCTTGGGAAGAGGTTTGGTTGGATCAACTTCCTAAATAAGAGGGAGAGATATGATATTAAAATCCAAAAGCTACTATAGAACCCTAGCCGGAGGAACTAGAAGATGTGAGGAAAAAGTACATTGAGGGGGTTCTGATAAAACTATAAGTTAAGGAGGCTCTGAAGCTGCATTTACTATAGGTTGATTTTTCCCTTTTATATCATTAAACTTGACCTTGTATTGGAATTTATTGTTACTCTTATTAGTTGTGTTTGGAATGCTTGTATACTTGAGTTTGCTCATTGAAATGAGTTTCATTGCTCTTTCCTTTAGTGTATGACACAATTTATTGAAGGATGAAAATCACTTGAACATAATTTATTCATGAAGTGTTGGTAGAAGACTCTATTTGAAGAGGTCTTGTAACTCCTGATATGCCATGGGACTAGTCATCTTAGCCAAGATGGTCTTATACTGAAGAACATAGTCTGTGAGATGTTGATTTGGTCTTTGTTTTTATTGAGTAATTTGAGTATATAAAACCTTATCATCAATGTTATCACTGAAGTGTTCTAAGAACATGTTATCTAAAAGATTGAATGCATGAACTGACTCATTGGGTAGACTATAGAACCATTATAAAGCATAATCCTTTAGGGTCCATGGAAATATCTTGGTAAGTAGCCAATCATTGGGTACATAGTCCAATCATGACACATATAAATCTCTCAAGTGTGTCTCTAGATCACCCTTTCCATCATAAAGAGTAAGCTTGGGTTGAACAAAACCTTATGGCAAGGGTGTAGAAGCAATGTGACTTACCAATGGTATATGTAGTAAAGCAAAAGAATCGAATGCTTGTGTGGGTCTAGAGACACCTTGCTCAAGATGTTGCACCTTGGATTAAAGATATATTATCTCTTGCATAAGGGATACCACATCAAGATATAGGGATGTATTATTTGTAATTGGTAGCATAAAAGAAGGTTGGGCTTCTATAGGGGGTTATTGAGACATAGTTACCCTCATAGTGTCATTTGCAACTGGTGGCTTTGTGGTTTGAGAAGATTGACCATTGTTCACTTTTTTGTTCCTCTTATATAATTATAAGCATATAATCTTGCATATCTGAATGTTTTTTTAAGAGTTATTGAAGTTCTCTTTTATCATTTTCATCAAAATTGGTATATTGGGCCATTGTTAAAGTAGGAAAATAATTTATAATGTGTTTGAATGTTTTACAATAAATTTTAATAGGCAATGTGCTAGAAAAGGAAAGTATTGAATATAAGAAATGCAAATTTATAAAAATGGTTAATTAGAATTTGCACAAAAAGGATATGGAGCTTCCAAACATGTAAGGTGATAACTCAAGAAGCAAATAGGTGCAAGTATATGCAACTAGGGATGTTTGAATGATTTTTTACAAAATACTATGAATCTTTGAAATTGAAAATGAATTTTTCAGTTAAGTACTTAAGAAAAAATCAAAAATTTATGGGAAAATGCTTGATTTAATAGGACCTAGTAAATGCAATAGGGTTTTGAGAAAAATAAATTTTTGAAAATTACTATGAATTATTAAAATTTGAAGTGATTTTCTAATTTTAATTTACAACTAAAAATTCAAAAAATAATTGAAAAATTACTGGGACCTAGTGTATGCAACTATGGTTTGAAATAAATTTATTTTAAAATTTACTACAAAATTTTAAAATTTGAGAGGAATTTTTTATTTTAATATTCAAGAAAAAAATTAGAGATTAATGGTAAAAATTAGCTAGGAATTTACCCTAGGGTTTCTAGGGTTTTTATACAAAATTCAAAATAAGTCAGGTTCACCAAATGTTTTATTATTTTTTAGGATAATGGAGTTTTATTTCTAATTAAATAAATGGGTTTGAGTAGGGTAAATCAGTAAATAATGTGCAATAATTAAGCCACTAATTTTTGTAAACATATTGTATTTTTACCTTTTCTAAAAATAGTAATAATAGAGAGAAAATCACACTTAGTTGGAAACTGACTGAGATGGATGTTGCAAGGTCTAGAAATTTTTGTACAGGATTGGGAGACTATCACAAATAGGATCCTAGAGTTTGTTTTTGGATTAGATAGGAGTGTTGAAAATGGAATACCATACTATTTGGTGTTATATTCCTTTTTTGGCACTGTTGTTCAAGTGATCTAAGTTTTCTAGGTTTTACTTTGAAGGTCTGTGTTACTCTGTCAGTGAAATATCAAAGCTTGGAAGTTTGTGAAGCTTGATGTGCATCTATTTTAATCTTTAAATACATAGGATCTTTTTATGATTGAACTTGGATGGAAACTTGGGAAAGAGAGAGAAGGGGTTAGTGTGTAACAAATAAATTAGATGCACTTCACACCCCATGTGTGGGCATGATGCTTACATACCAATACTTTGAGGAGGGATCAAACTAATGTAGTTCTCCCATTAGAGTGTTTGGTGTAATTGTGTATGAAAATTTAACTAGATGAGAAATTATGTGTATTTTAGATGGCTAGGAGCTGGTGTAAGGGTTTGAATAATCTTGGAATAATATTGGAAGATTGTATGCAAAGAATAGGGAAAAGTGCTTGAATGTACTTGTTTGTATTCTTGCTTCTCTCTTATAAATGAGTGTCAAACCTTCTAAATGAAATTTGAATGGCCTTTTATAGGGAAATTAATGATCATGGGTTAAATAAATATGCATTAGGCTGACATGAATTAGGATAAGGATTTAGGAAAATATGACTATTAGGACCAAAAGTATACTTGGACAATAGTGCCAAAAATAGGACACCCTATGTTTCAATTCTCTTGTCCAAGTTGGGTACTATTGTCCAAAGGGAATGAGATTTTGGGGGATGGATTTAGGCCTGAAAGAGATGCCCAGGTTTGTAAGGGTTAAGTCTAAAAATTTGTGGATGACTCGGCATTAGTGAAATAAAATCTTAAAAGGGTTATGCAAGCAAGTAGGAGGACCTATGGATTAGGTGTCTTTATCCATACTCAAGTAACCAAATTTCAAATTTTATGACTATATCAATCATCTACCCCTTCCCCTACTAGTAAAGGGAATTCAATTTTGGCCACCTCATCTAGTTTCAATCCATCCACCCAGCCATGTTAATAACCATTTGATCCTAAGTCTAATGCTTCCACATCTAAGTCACAATGTGTAGTGGGTCCTTATACTCTCATTCCTATGTCATTAGAAGCCCTTTTTAAACAACTCTGCCATTATGATGGTCTATCCACCCATTCAACATCTTTATCCTACTAAGTCAAAGCCCTCCTAGTATAATTAAATTGATACTATATATATCATAAAACTTGTGGGCAATCCCTTAAATGATGTCAAAAATTTTGAGATTATGGCCAAGACCTCAAAAACCATGGTGACATTTAATTGTGGATGAATCAGATGAGTTTACCTCCCTGGGTGAACAAGAAGAGGAATTACAAGATTCTATTATTGATTATGATTGAACCCTTCCCCTTTCATGCCAAGGTTAATACATCCTATCCATCCTTGATGATCCCCCAATCATCGACCAATCCTCTATCAACCATAAATCCATTCAACCTAGTCCTCTTATATCCCATAATCCCTTGCATGGACTATCTTTACTTCATCCATTATTCATCCACCATCTCCCTCTTACCCATCACATCAAATACCCCTCATTGAGAGGAAAATAATGTAAAATCATTCCTCTACTCATAGCATCACTTCTCATCCATTGGATCCAACATCAATGCCAATAAAAGTCTTATCTACATTAGGGTCATGTTTTGTACCAACATCTAAATCAGATTCCTCATCAGAATCATCATCCCTCATCAATATTGTAGAAGATGATCACTATGCCTATCCTTTTGATGGTATATTTAATACAAATACCTCCATTACATCACCAGGCATATCCTTTGATCCCAATCAGGATGATGAAGTAATCATTGAGTTCTTTAGCACTTTATCTCTTAAAGATTGCTAGAGAAAATTTGATCCTCATTTACATGCACATAGTACAACTATTCTTCATGATCCTTTTGATATTCTTGAGGACACTTTATCTGATGTTGAAGATAGGGATATTAGTAACCTTTATAAGGACTATGCCACCCATTATCCCATTACCCCATCACACAACTTTAATAATCCACCTCACCTCCATAATCTCCATATCCCACTACATGATGGGAATGAATAGGAACATGCATCATTGGATTCCCCTTTGCATTCAATATCATGTGCCATAAATAAAAATATCCAAGAAAATCATCCATCAATCATAATTCATGATCAAATCATCTTGGATCCTATCAATCAAATTCGAGCAAAATTAAATTGTCAACCTAATAAAAAAATGTCTTCCCCTAGTGAAGCCCAAAATATAGCACTAGGGTCATATCCAACTCAAAATAATCATATATAAATTCAAAACAATCATATGTCAAGTCAAAAATCAATTTCCTCTGGTGAAGCTCAAAATCAGGCACCAGGGGCAATCAAAGTCAAATCTAATTAGTAATTCAAAATAAAGACAAAATTAATAATCATAAAGTTGAACATCCTCTTAATTTTTGGGTCAAAGAATCATAAAGACAAAATTTTTTGGATCCTATGATCTCATGGCACCAATCTAAAGAATCCCCTCCACCATATCCAATGATGTATGCAACTATTGAACCTCATTTCTACACCCCCATCTTGTCATATCATTCATGATCACATCTCACCTTCCCATCCTATATTAAATCACCACACTCATGATATCCTACCAAACATGCCATTTCACCAATCCTTGGGTAACATTTTCCCTCATAGGGGTTATAAAGACACCTGGTCAAAACATTCATAGGATGTTAAATCAAGAATCAATAAAGGTCACCAAGATGTTCATACATCCAATAGTAGAAAAATGGTCCTAACATCACATATCCCCAAGATAAGTGTTAGTTAAAGATACATAAAGTGTCTATATTATTGCATCTTGAACCTTTATTCAATAAATAGAGATGCCATTAATAATTAAAACAAAATAAGTCATCCAATGGTGAAAACTAGTCTTCTATCACCTTGGGAAAGCACCATGATGAAAAACAATTTCCAATGTCATGGTAAAATAATCTATTATTTGCATTGTATCTCAACACTTGGGGGCATAATCCATCCTTTTCCCCTATCACACCCATCCTTTGTCCTCCATCCATTCTTCCTATCCATTGTCTACCATCATGTCGTATATCCTATCTACCAATCCTATCTTAACCTTCTTAAGGAAGGGGAAGGTGTTTTAAGACATGTTAAATAATAATGGCATATCCTCCAATGGACACTTGGGAAACTAAACATCTAGTTCCTTCATGATGTTGTCATTGGCAATCCCTAGTCCTTTCTTCCTTGGTCCTTATCCCATTTTCCACATCACCCTCATTCATTTTATCATCTCATCCACCATCCCATCTATCCTCACCCTAGTTTCTTAGCTTGGTATTCCCTTTGATATTAACCCCATTTGTATAGTGTGTATACATATCCCAAAAATATTCTAAAAATCATAAAAATTCAAAAATTCAAAAAAATTACATGATGTCTTGTCTTACCCTGAATCCCCTAGTCACATCCATCTCCATACATCTCATATTTTCCCATCTTTGAATACTATATTTCATCTTCAAATCCAATCCTAAGTGGACACCCATGTCTTTGTCTCTTCAATCTCATCCTTTTGGCTAAGTCTTATTGACACACATCACCTTGTCAAGGATTTTAATCTGGCACGCATCACTTCCCTATCAATGCCTTTTCACATCTAGTACCCATCTAATCACTCTTTTCTAGTGTGAATAGTATTTGATCCCATCACCTATCAATGCCTTTTTCATACCTAGCACCCATAAAATCACTTCTTGCTAGTATGAAAGGTATTTGATCTCATCATCTCCTAGTCTCCTTGATATATTGAACTCTTGTAGGGCCTTGTCTATTAGTAATCCTTAGTCATCACTTTTATAAATCACCTTCCTTGACCACTTTTCAATTTGATCTCAAGACCAAATTAGTATTCAAATACATTATCACATCATCCATCCTTTTATCCACAACTAGGGGAAACATCTTAGCCTAATCCTAATCATGATCACCCTATCAAAATCCAAGTCCATCCTTCTATCCATAACTAGGGGAAACATCCTAGCCTAATCCTAATCATGATCACTGAGTCACTCATCCAATCATTAGACAAGACATTGGGACACTACATGTAGATACTCATGTGTGTTACTTGTTTGTTTTATATGTCTTATTTTCATGTCTTTTATCATGTATATATCTTGTTTATCTTATGTTTTATTTTCATCATGTATTTTTTTTATGGGTCAATGAATGAGGATGTTATGAGGACACCAAAAGTTCCCTCAAGGATGTAGAGTTCACTACTTGCCCATGTACTTTGGCACAACATCCTCTTGGTCATGTTTATATCATGGGGCAAACTTCTAATTGCCATATTTAATGGATTTCATAGACTATGATGAGCTTTATGGCATTTATGATGGCTTGATCATATGCACCCACCCTCATCATTCCTCTAATCATCTCATCATCCTTATTCCCATTACTAATACAATCCTCTTAATTTATCTAACTAACATCTAATCTTTTTGTCCTCATCTAATCATCTAAATCATATTCTATAATCAATCACTAATCCTCACCATCATCATTATCATCTCCTCTATCACTTATCATTATCCTCAAGTCAAAACTACATTGGCTTGAGGTCTTTTTAGACTATGTAGGCAATACTTGGCCACTTTTCAATGCCTAAGGATAGCTTGGCCACAATCTCTCTCATCATCCATCATCATCCTCTAGTCTTGAATATGATGAATCCTTGAGCTATAATATTTAAATCTATAGATCAGTCACCATCATCATCTCCTTAATCTTTTTCATCAATCACCAACACCTGTTGATTGGGCCTGACAAAATCACGACATCCATCTTTTCTTCCATAAATCACTGATTGATTATTTCTCCCTTCCATGTGTCCTTATTAGGTACATCATCACATTATGACTCATTGATTTGATGTAATGTAGTCTTTTGGTCACTTGAATCTATCATTATTCTCTATCATCACATAGATCATACCACTCACCTTTAGCTTTGAGCTACACCCATCATTAATATTATCATATCATCATCTTATCCTAGCCAATAACTCTCATTTACATGCATCTTTACATGGGATATGTCTAAATATTATGACCTTTTAAACCAATCATCATCATGTTATGATTTATTCCCCCTTGGGATGTGTCGACAATCATGACACCCATCATCTTAACTCCCTATGCATGTGTCCTTACCAAGGGCATCATCAATTTGTAGCTCATTTCTCAAGTTAAATCCTTCATATTATTCACCTTCTATGTCACATTTATCATCCCATCCCCTCATCTATCCATCACATCTCACCCCTAATTTCCTCTTTTGAGTGGCCATCCATCTCATTCTTCCTCACGTCTCCTTAAGGGGGCATCATATCCACTAACATCATCATCTACTAACATTCATCAATGACATGGTTTTTCTTTGAAAGACCATTAATCCTACCACTTAATTCTATTTGTAATTCCCTTTCAAATAGGGGCAAAATGTATAAACCTGAATTCCTTCCCTTATATTACCATCATTAATATTCCTATTAGTCAACACTAATTCCATTTAATATAATGTATCCTACTAATTAATCCCCCTTTCCTAATCCATTTATCTAATATCCCCCTTTGATTATCATTCATCTACTAATCTTATCCCATCCCCACCAATCAATTAATCTATCCTAAACTCCCATTATCCTATTCTAATCATGTTTACCTATTATTTGGGAATTTTAAATTCTCATGACCCCACCTAATCACCTACTGGGCCTACTCCTAGGCTCTCCTACACCCTTAGTCCCTAATTATCCACCTAATCTAATCATCATTAGTCCCTAAGAAGGTTTATAGAGTCCACCAAATCTAGAACCTTCTCTAAACCTCCCTATCCCTTCTAGAAGCCTCCAAATCTAGAGGCTTCTAAGGAATTTTAAATTCCTTAGAAAACCTCCATCCATTGGATCTCCTCATCCAACTTCAAATATCAACCCTTGATCTTCCCTCCAAAATATATTTAACTAAGACTCCTCCTCCATGGATGTCCATCCCCAAACTTGAAAGCTCATATAAAAACCACGTCAAAATAATTTATCATTCTCATATCAAATCCATGTCAATCCAACTATAAATCAATTAATGAATCCATGTCAAATTCTCCATTGAATAAATCATCAAGCATCCTTATCATGCCATCATAATCCCAAAAATATGAGTCAAGCAATTAATCATCCAAGTAAAAATCCTAGAATGGAGCCATAAGGAGGTGAAAATGAATGTAAGAATGTTCTTGTTATTTTTATTTTGTCTCTTTTATCCATTCCTATTGGTGTCATTAGGTTTTAAGTTTTTATTACTAAGTTTAGTAATATTACTCAAATCTAAAATTTGGTGCATAGTCTCTATTCTCCCACAATAAAGACTTTATCCCTTTCTATCTCATCCTCTTCATCATCTAGTTCTTCATCTATGGCATAATCAACTAGAGATATTACAAACTTGACTTCCTTTTCCTTCATTGGTTTTGTTTCATCTATAGATTCCTCTACCTCCTCCTCTTCGTCTTCTTCTATGATTGGAACACCAAATGATGGTCTTTATTCTAGTTTCTTATCCTTAGAGGGAGGGGAAGAGTCTTTTTGCTTCTTCTAGTAATTGAATATGGGTAGAGTGAAAGGTAGATGAGATGGGGGGAAAAATAAAGAGATAATAATGGTAAGAGGTATGACTAGAAATGGTGGTGAAGGAGTAGTAGATATAATGAATGGTGTTAACATGGTTCTAGAGGATATGGATCTTGTTCACGGAGACATAGGTGATTGGGGAGAGTACGGATTAGTAGGAATAGATAGGAAAGAAATCTATAAAAAATCTAGAATATTTACCTAAGTAATTATAGTAAGGTGTGGAAAAGGTGTCATCACCAAAGATCTCTTCTTTTGTTCCCTTGAAAATTTTGTTGGCATGTGCCTTATAGTGGTTGTTTCCAAAGTTTGAACATTAATTGCCACTGATGTAGAAGATACTTGGGGACCTAGGAAGCTCCTCATAACTTCCCTCCTAATTTTATGGTTTGATTCTCTTTGATTTCCAGAATCATGTAGTTATCTATTTATAGGATTTCTTGAAGAGGAAGGATGTTTATCCTATAGTTGAATGTCAGTTGCTTAACTTAGAGGCCATTGATGGATCCATGTAGATTGTGATTTCTCGTCAGTTACTTTAAGATTGTATCAAATGGCTTGTGCCCAAGCCATAAATATTACTTTATTTCTCATTTCCATCCATACTTTAGTATCATCTATTGCATTTAGAAATATTGTGTCATGGTCATACTCCTCATGGCCATACGAAACATGTACTTTATTCTTCTCCTTGAGTTGTAATATATATCCCCTTACCTTATTCTTAGGGTCCCATTCTCTAAAACTTTCAACCTGTAGATTGTATTGAGTCCTTTATTTACCAATATGAAGAAAATGTGAGGTGACAACATATTGCTATTATTTAATGCTTAAAGGAGTTTTAAAATTATAGGCCAAATGCCTTTGACCTAGTTCCTCATCAAATTTGTTATAAATTTGGTTTGCAATTTATCATTCTTCTATGTGGTCTAGAACATGGTGTGGTAGTAGTAGGGTATTAGTCCTTTTTCTTTCTACCCTGATTATAGTGATATATAGGGAGTACTAGTAGTCTCCCAATTTAATCAGGCTCTTTTTATATTTTTAGATAATTTAGGCATTGTAGTGCCCTATATAGCCTCAAATATTTAAGGGTATACCTCCTTGCATATCCTCTTGATTTCATTCTTATACCTATGCACAAACATGAAAGAGTAGTCTTATCCTACCCTATTTTATATATTTTCACGTGAAGAATGCCATTCTTGATAATAAGGCTTGTATATTATGCCCATTACTATGTCTAATAGGTTGGACATCATATAAAATTTATTTTCAATTTATATTTGATTAGTTTAAAGTAGTTGTGACTTTATATTGGCATTAATAATTTTCCTTGGTGTGACCAACTTATCCAATGTCAGTAGTATATCCAACAAAGGAACCAATTTAACCTAGACGTATGCGATAATAGGAAAGCCATATAACCTATTCAATAAGTCTATATATATCATAATTATAAGCCTAAATTTGATGATATAATTGGATGAGATATCCCCTTTGGTATTATTCCTTTGGCCTTTAGCAATCCATTATTTCAACTTACCATCTACTATATTATGCTCAATCCAAACACTACCTAGGACCTAGTTATTTTCAATCAAGTAGATTTTAAGGTATTTCTTGAATGACCTACCCAAGATGTAAGAAACAACATTATTAACCTTCTTAACATGCAACATATCCCCATAAATAGTTACATTACCAAATAAAACTCTGATTAGGTCAATGCATGACATTACCTCTGGTTAGATGTCACATGGTGGAGGCTTTGTTCTTTGATTAGCAACAAGTCATTTATGTATTGATTATCTTTAGAAGAAATTTGGTCCTCAGTAGAGTATGTCTTTATGGACTCTACCTCTTCCTAGAGTGTCGAGTATTTTAGGAAATTAAAATCTAATGTGTTCCTCTTGAATATAGTATCTATGTATTCAAGACCTATTATGAATGAGTGGGGAGAGGGAACTATAGATTTGACCTATTTTGAAGAAGAAGTCATTATTATTTAATAGATACTATAATCCCTTATATGAAATGACTAGTTCATTGTATGGTTATTCATTGAAGAAATTAAGGATTTAAGGACACTAGAGAGTTTGAAGATGTGATTATTGGATTGAAAGAGTAATGGCAAAGTGAATCTCCCTTTTTCATATATTATTCCCAATCTAGGGTATTGAATGCATTCATGTGCCATTAATGTTTATAACAAAAAAATTTAAATTCACATTTCAATTTGAACTTGTTACTTAGCTTTGGTGGGTTGGTTTGTTTGCCACCTAGAGATACTTCTTTAAGTTTCTATCTCTAGTCATTATTTTTGAGACAGTTGTCGATTACTCATTGACTGGTTCTTTTACCATGATGTTAACCTTTTATATCCATACCTTGATTTCATCCCTTTTCAAAAAATGACCCTTGTCTAGCTTTCATCCTATCAGTTCTTTAGCCTTTCATTATTTTTTGTATGTTTCACAGCCATGGGTCAATGTGATGAAGCCACATGGAATGATTTTAGTGGTGTAAGGACTTAGGATGTTCGAAGGCTCAAAGACTATTCATTTGAACTATGTATCTCCCAAAAGTTCATTAGTAGCAAAAATTAGACACATGGAGTGATCTCAATGGCCTAGGAATTTTAGGGGCTTGGAGTCATTAGATTGCAGATTTTGACTATGTTTTGACTCTCCCAAAGTTGAGTTAGGGTGTAAATGTGCCAAGTGTCAATCTCTTAGAGTGTAAAATTTTAGATTCATTAGAATATAGACCAAATTTTTATTTAATCTTTATTTGTTTATGTTTGATATAAGTATACTAAGTGTTGAACTGCTCAAGACCATGGAAGTTTGAAAGCATTAAAATGCAGAAGTTCGTGACCATTAAACTTTATGGATGAAAAAGTGAAGTCTCAACATTTTTGGGTTCTCAAGATGGTTGTAAGCTTATTAAGTTGAAATACTTATAATTTTATAAACTTTATAATAGATTGAGGCTCTGGATGATACAAGAGCATGGCATGATTCGTCCTATGTAAACTAAAGTGGGCCCACTCATGGATGGTTAATGAATCCTGATCAATGGTCTTGTGTTCACATAAAGTAGATGAAAAACTAGGATGAGAAAATATTAATATCATTAGATTTTAAACCATATCTTTGAAAAAGTAACTCATGAAAATCTAAGGCATAAAATAACTTATGATACTAGTTCAAGCTTTGATTTTCATAGTTTGATTTCTTGTAAAACTTAGCTTTAGGAGAATAACCTTAGAATATGAATGAAGATTACAAACATAGACTTATAAGGTTCATGGCTTCCCCAATTAAATATTTTACCATAATGTGTCCCCGTTTGAAATTTATAAAATTGTGTGTGTGTGTTAGGGTCACAACAAGGTGGAAGAGGTTGTCATGCATCATATTGTTCTCAAATTTATTGGCTAAAGATGTCTAACATTTGATAAAAATTTGGGAAATCTCATTTTCTACTTGTTTACAATTGATAAAGTGAGATAAATTATTTTTTAGGAAAATCTTTGGATTGACAATTTTGAACCAATGCATTAACTAATCATTCCAAGATATAAATGGAGTTAGATATTAGTTGATTATAAAGCATCACTAGAAAAGGTTTTGACAAGTAGTTTGGTAGCTACAAATGTGTTAATTTTAATCTAATATTTATAAATATTACCTAAGGCCTTTAAATTCAAATTAGGAGCAGTGAATCCATTATAAGATATCATAGGAGTGATACCACCTAATTTAATTTCTTCAATTTGAGGTATTAAGGGTTCATTTTGAAGGCATTTGATAACTTTTATTTCAAAGTGGGGTCGCATAATAAGGTTTTTAAGATCATCTCTAATGAGAAGGGGGGGTTTTATTTGTCACTCCCCATTGAATGTTTTGAGGTCTATTTTTCATTTTCATAAGTTGGAACTGCATTTTCATCATTTGAGCACTATTAATTACTTGAATCTTATCCATTTAACTCATCACTTGTAATATTATTTGGTTAGGATCAAGATTATTTTGGTTGGAAGTAGAGGCTTGAGTGGACTATTGGCATGCACTTGATGTGGCACCAACATTGGTATTAGTGTGAGCACTTTGGGTAGGACCACTAAAATAGATACCCTCCATGTTAGTAATTATATTAGGCATGGTGGATGAAAAAGGAAATAGGGAAGTCAAAAATTGATTTGCCCAAAGTTTTGTAAAAAAAAAATTGAATAGGGGAAGGGGAATATTATATATGGGATGCCATAAAGATATGATATATAATCATGTGTTCCTTTCTCATATGCTTATGATGCTCTTAGATAAATATTTTCATTTTGTCTATATATTCTATGTCATATTCCTCTTCAGCCACATGGTCTTGGAGTAGGTGACCTCATCTAGTTTTTTTAGGGTTGTTATATGGCTCATACCATTTGGATCTAGTTTAATCCATATTAAAATAGTTGGTAACTTTATATTGAGACATAAAATTATAATGCATTGAGGTCTTTTTTGAAATATATCAAGATTAGTTAGCTCCATAGCAGTATGATTTTTATAAAATTAGTGAGTTTTTGCTTCGAATTGGTCCAAGAAATATTCCATTTTAAAATATAAAATATCAACTATAGGGTCAAAGTATAATATTGTGTCCCACTAGCCGGCTAGAAAAAATAGTAAAAAAAAGGTAAAAAATAAATCCTAAGAAATACTTAATGATTTTTAGAAAAATTGAAAAAAATTATATGCACTACATATTTATATATTTAATCTAAAACATATTTGTTTATTGATTTCAATGACCAAACTCAAGATATTTTGAGGAGAAGATAAAAGTGTATGTGGTATTTTTATGCCAAAAAGTGGGATAGACTATTATGCTTTGACCCTATATCGATTTTGCCAATGTAGTTTATTTCACAAGAATTCTAAAAAAATATTGTATCAATTTGGTTGATACATTATTATCACAAAATGAGATATATTGGGTTGGTCATTATAGTTGGAAATAAACTCATAAATTTGAATTATATTAAGCTAGTTGATGCAGTTGGAAGAAAAATCAAAATTATATTAAGTTGGAGGATGTAGTTGGTAAAATGCATAGGATGGTGCTAGATTGGTTGATATAATCTATAAATCAATAAAATTGTATCGATATGGATGATACAATTTTATAAAATATAATATATTATCTAAATAGTATAAAATTAACAAATCAAGAAGATATAACTAAGTTGGGTGTGTTTGATTTTTAGGATATTATATATATTGATCTCATGCATAAATAATGAACAAGCCCTAAGGGACACTAACTATAAAGGTTTATAACATCTCATATCTTCAATATCCCATCTGTAAGGTACATTGAGAGTAACTTTTTGGGGCTAACTATTTATCGATGCAATATAAAACCAAATGGTTGAAAGGACTCTTATTGGTTGAAAAATAAAAATCTAGGCACTTATGATAAACCATGAGGTATGTGGAAGGTAAATTTCATATAAAGTGTTGTCTAATGGTTTGTGTATTGGGGTAGTACCCTTCATACCACATATCACATAAATTTGATGATTGTTTTACCCAGAACGATAGCTCCTTTGAGTTTTACAAGTGTAGGAACAAAGTTATAAATTAAAAGACAAGAATATAAATATATATGGTTCAGAAAAAAATTAAAAAATATTAACATACAATGAAGGAAATAAGCATAAATTTGACTATTTTAGGTTGTCCAATGTAGTTGGAAAAAGACATAAAAATGTATTGGGATAACTAAAGTAGTTAGTAAAAACTAAAAATAGTAATGAGATGGAAAATACAATTGCAAAAAAAATAGAATTGTATTATACTAGACTATGCAATTGTTAAAACTAAGAAAATTGTTTCAGATTGGCCAATACAATCGAACTAAAACTACATGATGGTTTTGAAGATGTTTCTAAGACACAAAAATGAAAAACATGAAAATTATCCAACCATAGATGGGATAATAGTCATGTTAGGTTCACTAGGATGTGTGTGTGTGTGTGTGTGTGTGTGTGTGTGTGTGTGTGTGTGTGTGTGTGTGTGTGTGTGTGTGTGTGTGTGTGTGTGTGTGTGTGTGTGTGTGTGTGTGTGTGTGTGTAGGCTAGGATGACCTATAACTATCATCTTTCTCTCAATAGACTAGGACTTGAATAAGGTCATAACAGTAAGGTCTATGTATACTTGGATGATCAAGTAAGAACCTAAAATAGCCATATATATAGTTGAGGATAATACACACTCAAATTTAAATATGAAATAGTGCAAAATTACATGGGGTATAGCTCTTAGTAGGGCTCAATGATGGATAAAATATTCAAGTAAACAATGGACAAAGATGCAAGTAAATTAAAAGATGGGTAAGTGGTTGTAAATAAGGTAAAATGAAATGGTCAAAAAATGGGGGTATATGTAACCTAAGGTGATAATGGTGATCCTAAGTAGGTATAATAAATACCATAAGAAAGGAAACCCACATACATATACAAATTAATAAATCAAGCAATATCTAATCTGCTAATTAGATAAAATAAAGAGTATAGGGACATAGATACTTACCTTTAGTTGGACTCATCAATGATTTAAATTTCATCTTTGGCTCAAGTTTCCATTTTCAATGGATGGTATAATTTTAAAACCTCAAATGTTAATTTGAAGACCTAGATATCCTTAGTTAGGAATTCTAAACACCTCTCTTATTGAGTTTCATTGACACTACAAGACGAGACCTCCAAGATAATGTTCTAAACTTGTAACTCTCTCAAATAATACTTATGGTAATAAATTTGAGTTAAATTATAGTTTATTAATGTGATATATCCTTTAATAATTAAATAAAAATCCTATATATATGGATTCAATACCAAAAACTAACCTTGAACTTTAAGTTAATGGTATCGTCAAGGCCAATAGAGTTGGAAGATGTCAGTTGAAATAATATAGTATCAACCAGGATGATGTAGTATATATAATATAATATAGTCTCATAATTTTATCAAGTTGACTGATATGGTATAGGAAAGATAAAGTATAAAAAATAACATATCGACCAGGATGATACAATATGATATATGGAAGCTAGCAAATCTAGACAAAAATTAGATGGAGAGATAAGATGAAAATAAACTCAGAGGAGGTTAGACTAATATTAATTATGGTATGACATAATAATAGGCAAAAATATCTCATAAAGTACCATGATTTGATCCCACCCCATTCGTGGTCCACCCTTTAAGGTGTGCACTCAATGAGGTTGATGTGTCTACGAACCACTGTAAGAGAAAACATTAGTAAAGTAATAAAAGTGAAAATATCAGGTGAATATAGGGTCAACTTATCCAACACCAATGCTCATGGTTTATGTAATAATTAATCCTATGTTGGTGGTTCTTGTGCCCATGGCTAATTCTATTGTTTCTTATTTAGTAGTAGTTACTATTAGAGTACCCATTGTGTTTCCCTTCCATTATCATTTAGACTCTAAGCCTTACAATGGCTCCTATAAGGGAAAAGAAATATAGTTTTATAGTATAAATTTTATAATGATTTTTATATCTTGTATTTTACATAATCATATAAAATTTAAAGGGTGAGGACCCCTAGAGATATCGTCGTTTTTTTTTATTATTATTGTGTCAATTTTACTTTTAATATTACACTTCCTTTCCATCTTAATGCAATTGTGACAAGCTTAGATAGAACTAAAACTAACCTAATCTAAATGAAAAATAATATATAAGATTAATTAATCTTAGGTAGATTAATGTAAAAACATATTCTTATGCTAAATATAAAACCTTATTTAAGAGTATGGTGTGCCCTGTACCCTTGGTGATCAGTGGAAGAAGGATTATACTCGAAGGAGGAAAACCTAGAAAAGATGGAAGAAGGTTAACTTTAATTCAATTAAAATCATGGTTCAATATTTTTTCTCTCTTTACATTCATATTTGTTAGACTCAAATCTCATTAAAGAGGAAAATGAAGTACCAGAATAAAAAAGGAACTTTGTTCTAACTTTGAAAGAGGTGATACTTGACCTCCTAAATTAGTTCTTGGGATAAGGTTTGATCTCCCCTTTGGAAATTAAGGGGTTTTATTTTAATCAAATATGTGATATAATAACAAAGTGTTAAGAAGTGTGAAAATATAATAATAGGAACAAATAAGGAGAGACTAAATCTTAAGTAAGTTCAAAACAAGGAAATAAATAAATATGTAGCAAATTTGAATCAAATAACTTTGGATCTAAAAAGATCTATAGGTTTAGTTGAGACCAAAAGAATAAATCTCTAGTTTGAAATTTTAAGGGGATGAATAGATCAATTATGACCTATATTTTCTGTTCATTTCCTATTATGTGGTTGGTCTTAGTATTTTAATATTTTGGTTGCTTTTTTTTTTGTTTGACTATTTTTTTCCTATTGTTTGGCAATGCTTTTCCTGCTAAGGATTTTGATAGCCTCATTGTACCTTTGATTCCTACTCTTTGCTCTCCAGTATTATATATTATGATTAATCCCAATTATGGGTTTAGGCCCCTTAAAAATCTCATCTTTGTTTCATTTCATATCTTTATTCAAAATCATTTTCTTTTAATAAAAAAAACCTAATTTAATAATTACAATGGGAATCTAGAAAAAATCATTCACTAGTTGGGAAAATAAAATGCCTTTCCTTATTATTTTTATCCATTGTAATAATGTTACATAAACCTTTATAATATGCATCTAATATTCATATTTGTTTTTCTCTATTAAATTCATGATTTTAAATAATGTATGTTTAGACTCTTGGTTATGCCTTGTTGATTGCTTCTCTATATGACGTCTCGTCATTGTTTGAGGTTATCTAGGATATTACCCTTTTAAGGATAAATTCATAGCCAACTTAGAATTTTAGTGGCAAAGAAAGAGGATATGAGTACAAAGAGATATAGTCTTATCCTAATTATATTCTCCATATTTATCACTACAACATGAGATAATAAAAACTTTCATATTGTCCTACAAGTCTTTGACTTCATTGTTGGTTTCTAAGAACTGAGTTGGGCACCATTTTCTTAAGTGAAAATTAATACTCCCTTATTATTGATTATTTTAAATTGGTATTTCATATATCTAGATATATTTATAGGGAGTAATAATATTTGAGTCCTCCCATCTAAACATATATCCTTTTTTTAAGATAGAGAATGAATCCACCTCTAAATCAATCCTCAAGTCTCCCTTCCTCTGCTGACAACCTTTAAAAAGGATAAATCTTTCTTCATATTAAAACAAAGAATATCCTTTTCTAAATATAGATAATAATTCCATTTTGAGGCTACTTTGGATTTCATTTTCCTCTTTCAAATGCCTAAAGTATTTTTTTTCCTACTCTAATTCTTTGTTTTCTTCATCAAAAGGAGAAGATGAAACTTTAACATAGTCATAAAAATTAGAAACGTCAAGGAAGGAAACACATTTCAATCCTATGTCCTATTTTAATTCATTAGATTTAGTATAAAATTTAATATTCATAGTCTCTAAGGGTTTTTCAAAGGTTTTCTACCATTTGAC
The DNA here is from genome assembly GCA_037957365.1 of Torreya grandis. NCBI lineage: Eukaryota > Viridiplantae > Streptophyta > Pinopsida > Cupressales > Taxaceae > Torreya > Torreya grandis. The sequence goes on from JARHVA010000880.1 coordinate 1,234,158, forward strand.
CTCTTTAGGGAATGATTGAGCTCTTCTTCTTTAATCATACTTTCAAGTTTAGTAAATAGTATACTGCAAGCTTTTTATTCTTTGTGTTTCAATATGAAGTGATAAAATATTTGTCTTTATCTCTTAGATCTTATTCTTATTCAAGAAATAGAAATCATTCTTTTCCAAAATCATAACACAAATCTTGATTATTAGTAGAAAGGGTAAATTCACTAAAGAGAGAAAAGGGTTTATGAATTGAGAATAATCCTCATCAATTAATAATTTGTTTCCTCATATCTCTCTTTTATTACTCTCCTTTTCATCTTTCAGGGAAAATAAAGACTCATGCATGATATGTTCATCCTCAAATAATGTTTCCATACTTTGTGAATAGTCCCATTTTGGTCCCTTGCTAGCTAAATCCTTCTCTTTTGGCATCATCACTTAAATAAAATAATCCATTTCTTCTAATTTATTCCATGTTGTTTTCCTTATATAATCATTCATTTATACATATTTTTATCCTCTTTCCCTTATTCATATTAAAGGAAGACCCCATTATTAATTAATTCATTGATGAAAAAATAAGTTGGATTCTTCACCTCTTCATTATTTATTTTCAAATTTTAGAATGTAGAGGCTTGGGAGGAACATGATTTGGCTAAGCATGAGCCCTTATTAGCTTGTAGAGATAATTTGGGGGAGGCCTATGATATAGTTGAGGTTTAATATTTTGATTATTAACATAATAGGCCTTCCTTAATGTCATAGGTGGTCATTTGTTTCTTTAAAAACAATACCTCATTAGATACCTTTATAAAAAGGCCTTTTATTTCAACCAATGAATCAATAGATTCAACTTATTGTGATTGGAATAGGCTAATGCATTACTATTGTGAATACTGAGGAACTAGAGGAGAACCATAGATCTAAGGAGTTTATGATTTTGTAATTATTATTCCACATTGTATAAGGCTTATTTTAGCTATAATAGCAATGTCCTAATATTGTGAAAGTGTTCTTCTTTATACTACTTATGTCATGATAACAAAGTCTAAATAAAAATATTTTAAATAATATAAATGAGTAGTACCTAGTAATGTCTTGAATTCAACAGTGATCTTGTTGCAATTTATTTTGAATATGAGATTGAATTTAGGAATTTTCACTGTCAACATTTTCTCTTGTATCTAAATGTTCCATAAGGGATAGAGCATCCACACTTTATTTGAAATTATTGCACAAATTTTCTCTCAATTAGTCTCATGTTGACACTGAGTTTGCATTCAAACCTATAAACCATTCTTGAGCTTTTACTTTTAGAGAAGAAGTAATTTGAGGGCAACATCAAGGTTTGTGACATTATGGATTATGTAAAGGTTTTCCCCATATTTAATTTAATTTTTTGGACTGATAGATCCATCTCCATTAAAATATGGAAGAGTCTTTAAAGTGATTTTATGGATATCATTCCATTGACTAAGATCTAGAAGACTATAATAATTCTAAGAAATAAAAGATGGAGCTCTTGGATCAGCCATTTTAATGATCTCATCACATTAATTTTCAAATAATTAGGGAAGGGGAAGGGTATAAAATAAATATATACTTGTGTATTTTCATTGTAGAGTCACCAAGTGATTTAAAATACTTCAAAAAGAAAAAGAAAATGACTAAGATTCTCACCAAAATCTTAGTCATTAAAGTTATCAAAAGTATTTACATAATTTTTTAAAATTTAAATCAATTAAGGCCCCATTGGGCATGCCAAAATTATTAATGGTTTGAATTTTTTTAAGTAAATTTATATGCCTATTAGCCATAACATGGGATCTCTACTTAGTGTGGGATTGCTCTTCGTAGATAAATTCCAAATCCAATTGGTTTTATTTCCTAATATAGTGTTAATCTACCTAAACTAAAGCTTTTAAATTAAATTCATGGATGGGGAAAGAGTTATAATAGTGCATAAAAAAGAAAAAAAGTGGTGAGCACCAAAATGTAAATGGGAGAATCTCATATCTATATGAACACAGTGCAATTCCATATGCAAGAAGGTAAATGAACACAATAGAAAGAATAAACTATAAATGGAAATATAAACCCATGAATGGAGTTGTAATATCAATACCATAGCCAAGGGATAGATAAACAATATCCAAAATGAACTTTTTTACTTACATAAAATATGCACAATCACATTATATTCCAAAGAGAGCTCAGGATTTTTATACATATCAAAATAGTAAGGGCTCATATATGACTTCAATAATTTAGTAGACATAGAAAGTATAATAAATACAAACTTTTCTTAAATGATCTCAATAAATTATAAAGAAGAGAAAAAGAGAAAAAGAGAGGGTAAAATAATTAAAATTTATATCTCATGAGTACAAGAGTAAATAGAAATATTTGGCTACACATAGTCCTTTATCACCCATTCAAATCTCCTCAGTGGACATGATTACTTTTGTGTTTTAATTATGGATTATGTACCCTACTAAAGTGATCATATTATCCCATAACATCTTTATGAATACCACTCCTTGTCTCAATCTCACTTGTTTTTTTTTTTTAATAGCAACCTATTGGTCCTTTATTTCAACTAAAATTTATCTAAATCTTCAAGAGTACTTTCACCTTCCCCTGACCAAGTTGGTGAAGCCTATTCAAACTTTGATATTTTATTATGAATAATACCTTGATTCCATATATTACAAATATCCTTCACTTAATATATCCTAATAACATCTATATTTTTTATTGGTCTTTAGAGAGGATCACAAACTTTATTGAGATATAAATTCAAAAGTTGTTCCCTATTATTTCAGATATTTTTGTCACATTCTTATTCGCTCAATCGAATGGTTATAAATATTTTCCAAAATTTTGATTTAATGTTGTGAGTCAATTTTTTAGATTTAATTCATCTCTATTGTATAAAATATCTATCACCATCATATCTTGAATAGATTGATGGTTAGAGTAGATTATCAACTTCTCAAGACATCTCATGTCATGGATTTGATCAAATGAAATGGTATGACGGGATAAAATATTATTCCTTAATATATTTATCTTATATGATTTATGACCTATTACTTCTTCTCAACCATTATTATTTCTCACGTATGTTATAAATATGACAACTTGAGATGATCTTTCCTACATCACCATAGATTAAAGCTTACACTTGTCTCTATATTTTTCAACCACAACTTATAAATATTTTAATTCATTATGCCTTTATCATTTTTAGGATATTAATATCCAAAATTATTGTCATTTATATAATCCAATGGTGCAACACTAGCATTGAAGGTTTACATAACTCCTAAACATTGTGTGTCCCTTTAACTATTCACTATTTATACAGGTCTCATTCTACATGAGCATTAATCTTTTAAAGATGAGAATTAATATCAATGGTTCAAAATAACCACTGGAAAGCTATTGATCTAAATGTGTGAGGGGAACCTAACTGATTAAGTCATTAAATATTTTCAAAATAGCTCATGTTTTTTATATAAGAAGATTTAATAGTGTGAGATCCCCTAGAAATTTGAAGTAGCTAAATCCATTGATCTCACCAATATCAAACAGACTAAGATTTTAAAACTTAAAATAAGATCAAGCCTTAAAACTGGCTAAGTTAAAAAAATATAATTACCTTCTTTTTAGATCATTCAAAACTTATCTAAACTTTGAGTAATGAAATAAGCTTGAGGGTGGTGATATTTATTGAAATTAATTTGCCCATGGGAAGAGCTTAGAATTCATCATCCATGAGGTGAAATTACTTAATACTTATTATTTATAAAAATGACCAATATTATAAGGTACTTATCTTGTTTCAATTTTATTTTGGTTTGTGATAGTGTACAATCATTATCAATTCTCTAAAATGGCTCAATAGTTGTTAAGATCAAGAGAATGACTATCAGAAACTGCCTAGACATATTTAGTAATGTGTAGGAACCTACAACGATTATATTTATTTGTTTCTTACCAAAAAAATCCTATGTTGTTATTCGAAACTATTATATGTTAGGTTATCATCCATTCCTACTAAGAGGATTCTTATACAACATTAGAGACTCGGTATTGTGTGCAAATATATATTTATTATCCTTCACCTTGTAACCTTATCTATACTTTCAACACTTATTTTTTATGTGAAAATGGTTTATATAGGATAGGTTGAGCTTACCCCATCCACGCAAGCAGAGTGACTGAGAACTAACTACATTTCAATACTCTAAAGAAGACTCAATCTACACATAATTCTCCCACCTAACTATGTGTGTGCTTAATAATGATTTTCTAGTATGCAATACAACCTATGTAACATTTGACCCTAGACAAGATGTGATTTTTACCTTGAAATTGTACTAAAACTTATCTTATTGATTATTAATTTGAGTAGATTATAGACTGAATGTTTTATGGTAGTGCCTTAAGGATGTGTAAATGTATTCTTCAATTTATTAGTAATATTTTAGGTAAATCATAGATAGGATTAGGCTTAGGCTTGATGTGTATATATAATAAACTCTTTGGGTAATTTATCTCTGTAACTGACAACTAAAATGTGTGGGATGGCCTAATCAAAGGGTTTTAATTTAAAATAAAGTCATTAGAAATCATGTGAATGCATTTGATTAAGGAAAATAACACTAGTAAATGTATCCATCTAACTATGGTTGGATCCATCCAAGATACAATAAATAGTGATATAAGATCAAATGATAACCTAATTAGGATAACGAACTATTTAGTAACATAGTAGAGAGATCCTATATGTGAATGACATAAAATTAGTATGGACAATATCATAAATGAATAAATCGCTAGGAAAGAATGTGAGCAAGAATCAATTATGTACACATGAGGCATGTATGTTAAGGCTGGTCAAATATAATAAATTGTCAAATGTTTAATACAAATTTTATGTGTCTACAATATTAAACCAAAGTCAAAGCTGAAATTTATTATATGGTTAAATTAGGGCTCATCTACCCTATTGAAAATCTGAAAAAAGTGAGTCCAATGGTGGTGCAATCCGAGAAGAGAAGAGAAATCATATTTTTTAATCATTATTGGGCTTCAATTATGCATGTTTAAATGATTCATTTTTAGCACCATTTAAAAATGGGATCTTGGAAGGGTCATTGTAAATGAGGTCTTTTATTTCATAAATGGATTTAGTGGCTATAATAATATATCGATCTCAAAATAAGATCAATCCAAAATAACTTTTGTAACATAATGGGGCTCATTTACTTACAATACAATGTCATTTAGATGGAAAAATGTACCCGTAATGTTTTCAAGAGTAGTAATGACTGCTTTCAAGGATTTCACCCATGATTTTTTGGACATGTATCTAGATGATTAGGTCATATGCTTACTATCCAAAAAACATTTTTCAAAGTTGTGACTAATGTTATAATGGTGTATATCCTTGTAAATTGCATTGAATTTAAAAAACTGATTTTTATTCATGACATTTTAATCAATTTTGTGACACTTAGATTTTAGTTATGAAATTTTAGTGGATCAATCCAATATTTCAATCATTATTGAGCTCAAACCACCATCAAGTCTATTATAAGTTTCATATTTTTTGGGCTATATGGGATGCCACCATAATTTTATTTTTGTTATGCATAAATCGCAACACCCATGAATAAACAATGATATAAGTATAATAAGTTTTATTAGACATTATAATTTAAATTTGAATTCATTACATTAAAATAAATATTGTTTATGACTCCTATTTTAGTCTTCATATATTGGAACAAAATCTTATAGGTTTGTGTGTGATGTAGGAGCATCATCAAGGTCAACACAAATTTTAGTTTGATAGGTCAAACCTTGGTTTAGTAGGACTTAGGAAGGATTATAAGGTTTTTTTTAGGTATTTGAATCCTTATATGATTTATCTCCATTGGATATAAGTCATTTTATCATAATTTCAAGTTTCCTACCAAAATAGCAAATTCAAATGTTTAAATTTGTTGTTAAGGGTTTTTGAAGGTTTTGATGAATTGTAAAGGTCTGATCCTTATGTAAAGGATATTCAAGGTCAAATTACCTATTTCAATTATTTTTAAATTATTATATTGATTTTAAATGTCTTCAACCATCTCTTAACCCATGATAAGGTGTATGTAATATAGGCAAAGGATAAATTTAGCATTTTTTGATAAGTCTTAGGTTGGTTGAGAGATTCTTGTTTCATGAAACAAGAAGAAGACAAGCTTAGATATTAGTTAAGAAGTGATATTCCTTTAAACCATAATATTATGAGTCTAATAAGTCAAAAAATTGAAACATAAAGTCTAATTATATAGGTTATTGTAAGAAGGTTGGTAATGCTCTACAAGGTATGTAATAGTTATGGGAGTCTATATGTAAATTCTCAAGCATAAATGAATGAAATAAGGCCTATTATGGTTGTTGTTATCAGACATATTAAATGTGTAATCAAATTTTATTTAATGTTTTTTTATATTGATTCATTTTTTTATGATGGTCTATGAGCTATAGGGTTTGAGAAACAAAGTTTTGGCTAACACAATCTAAAGAAAGGGAATGTTTTCACTTTTTTTTGTCATTGATAAGGATAAAGGGTGATTGAAAAAATAAATAAATCATAAATTTGTCTCAATATAATTGAAAATAACCTTTCATATCAAGTAAACCTTAATTTTTCTCTATATTTTAGCTTTTGGGTCTGTATATACAGTCTTGACTTTGACAGTCAAAAAGAAAAGGCAATTTCTTTCAATTTAAAGGTTATTCAAGAATGGAAATGAATTAATAGAGAAATATGGAGGTAAAAATGTGTTATTTAAATAGAAAAAATTTAAAGATACTAGATAAATCTATAATTTTCACTTCATATGTGTTGGTCCTGTAATAGGTCTTAAACCCTAACTTAGGGTTTGGAGAGTAAAAACTAACATATCTTTAGAATTATCCAACCAAAACTCACCAAAATTTGTATAAAGATTAAATAAGGTATTTTATATGTCATCCAAGTGATCTTAGGTTTTTAATATAACCATATAAATATATATTAATATTTTTAAGGTCTACAAATCTATAAATAGACCTAAAACAAGGTTATGGTGATAGTTTTTTAAATCTCCTTGAAAATTCAAGATGTAGAAGATTGTAAATTTTGTTTCTTAGCATGTATGATATGAGAATGAGTGTATGAATACAATTTGATTAAATTTAAAGTTTGAATTATGATTCATAGTCTCATAACAAAATAGATCATATCTAGAAAGATAAGGTCTCAAGATTATTATTTTTGGTTTCTTGTTAAAGGATTATAAGAAGTGATATTTTTGAGTGAATGTTGAGTGATAAGGAACTTTAAGAAAGTTAAAGAAACTTAATTAAATATTAGAAGACAAATTTTAGAGCCCAGACCTAGTAAAGGAGGTTGTATTTTATAAGCCTAATTTTCATGGCCTATAAGGAGACTATTTTATGTGTTAATGCAACATTTAGATTTAAGGAAGGTCAAGGATTAATATTTTGAGTTAGAGACCTATACAAGAATGCAATAACCTTTTTATCTTTAAGATACCCAAAATTTGATAAAATTGTGTATTTTTATTCAAGAATCATTATGAGATTGAGGATAGACTTGTAAGTAAATTGTAGACCTATTAGATAACCCAATTGTATAAGAACCTTACTTACTTCAATGTAGATTCATCAAGGATTGTGATTGGCATTATTCTCACATAATTAGGAGAATTAGAATTGGATCATGCAATATATTTCATAAGTTGCATGTTGTCTAAAATAGATAATAATGACACCATGATATAAAAGGAAGCTTTGGCTGTGGTGTTCACACTTAAAGTTATATCTTTATATGCTACCAACTCCATTTTAATTATTTACATATAATTAGGAACTATATTATCTGTTAAAGAAGCCATTGTTGGGTAGCATGATTTTTAAATGTTTATTACTTTTCTAATAATATCATTTCATAATTAATGTAATTTCTATAAGATAACATGTAAGACTTGGTCCTCTAAGCATGATTCAAACTAGAAAAGAACCAGAGGATGTTCATGAAGATTCACCTAATGCACATTTATTAATAAGCATAGCTATTCTAGAGCAGTTAGAAGATATTGTTACATTCTTGTATCATGGGATATTATCAGAGCACTATAATGGGTGGGAAAAAAATAAATTAATCATAAGAGCCTTGTCACTTATTATTGTAAATATATTATTGAATGAATTAGGTCAAGATGATGTGTTTCATAGGAAAGAGAAAAAGTCATGAATGAAGCTCATGAAGGGGTTGTAGGAGGTTAATGTGTAGGATAACTGACTAGGAATAAGATATTAAAGAGTGGTTTATTGTGCCCCATGATGTTTCAAGATGCAAAATGGGTTGAAAAAAATTGTAATATATATCAACGAATTGGAAAATTAAACCTAAGGGATGAAATATCACTAAATTTTATTCTCATAGCTCAATTATTTAAGAAATGGGGGATATATTTTGTGTAACCTATTAATCATCCCTTAAAATAATTAAATATTATATATATCATCATTGTGGTATATTAATTTACAAAATGGGTTGAAGTAGTTGCAACACCAACTTGCAAAGCAAATGATTCTATGAAGTTTTTCTATGAAAATATTATAACTATTTTTGGTGCCCATTAAGGTTTATTAGTGAATGGGCTACATATTTCCTCAATAAAACCATCATAACTCTCATAGAGGACCTCAGAATATCACACTCAAAGAGTAACTCCTATCATTTGCAAGACAATGGTTAAACCAAGTCATTAAATAAGGTATTAGAAAGAATGATAAAAAAAATGGTAATGTACAAGAGACTACTAGGAGTATCACATTCTTGAAATATTTTGGGATTGTAAAACCAACAAAAAATGAGATACCTGACATACACAATTTCATTTTGTATATAGCATGGAAGTAGTCATTTCGATGGAATACATATTTCCTAGTCTGAAAATTAGAATGGTAACATAGATTATGATAAAGGGTCATTAGAAAATAGACTCTTGGAATTTCATGCATGGAAAAGACATTGATGATGGAGAATTGGAATCAAAAATTTTAAAAAATGCAGTCAAAAGGCATGGCAAGATTATAACTTGTAAACCAAATATTTTTAAGAAGGCCAACTAGTCCTTTTATATGAGAGCAGGATTAAAGCAAACCCAAAACAATTATTAATAAGATGAAAAGGATCATATGTGATCCATCAGATAAAAAATTAGGGTGCATTTATCTTTTGATATTTTGAAGGGAAAAATATTGTGGGAAAAGTGAATGGTAGTAGGATTAAACCTTGCCATCACTAAGTGAAGCAAGATAATAAGCATAAATAAATGCCACCTGGCACAAATAAAGTAGGATTTGAATTTCAAAAAGTGTGGTATAATAGTATTGTATAATTTGGATATAAATTATTATTTTATTTAAAAAATGAAAAGGAAGTAAAGAGGATAAGTAAAAGGATACAAAAAAGGTTCACGATATTGCAACCAAAGAGTAAGATTGATCAAATTCATGAGAGGAATCTTTGAATCCTTTCTAATTAAGTAAGTCAAAAAATGGCATGTGAATAATAAGATAATAAAAAATACTAAAAAATAAAAAATTATAAGTAGGTGATGAAAATATTAATTTCACCACAAATTTTTAAAAAGAAAACATTTTAAAGGGAAAAAAATGGTTAAAATTGATGGCAGATCTAATTAGGCAAGTGAGTAAACTATGAAAATCCAATGAGTCACTTATCTAATAGATAGTACATTAATGAAAAATATACAACACATAAGGTATATTAATGGCTCGATAATAAGGTAATGTGAAGAATGAATGAAATGGGCACAAGATTTGTATTTAAACACTTTATACAACTCACTCATCTCGAATAATTCAAAGGATAGTATCAATCAACCACATAGTTCACAATGTAGAGTGTGGTTTGGAAGTAGTGGAGGGATTAAAATAAGAGTATAATATTAAATTTCCACATAATAATCAAATAAATAATTATATATAAACTAGGGCACACCTTTTCGAATACCTCCAACACTAAGAAATAAGAGATGGGGATTGGGTTCACACTTAAGAATGTGAAATGGGATTATCCAAACCCATATAATTTATTATAGGAGGTAGAGTAATAATATTCCATCACTCTAGGTCCACAAGTAGATTTTGTCCAAGTATAAGGTGTACTCACATAGCATGAGCCATTTAGAGGATCTGACGTATAAAGATTAGTGTGACTACCAATGTTTAGGAAAATATATAATTTCTCCAAGCCCTACTTAACCAATATAATAATGAAATAATTCATCTATCACCATATGTAACCATTAAAATTAATGTTGATATGGGTTAAAAATTAATTGGGTTAAATTAAATGATAAAACCCGTCAAGACCTACAAATAATGGGTCACCCATACTATACAAACATAAAGGAGAGTTTTAGTTCTACAAGGACATCTTAGGATCCCAAATCACCTTGTTACCAAAGAAGTGGTGAAATTATTGGTAGATTTTATTATTATAAGATATTGGTACACAACCAAAGGTGAAAAACATGTTATTTTGAGAGTCATAGAAATTATATGCAAAATGAGCTTAATGGGTTATTATATGGCTCCTACCATTTGGATCTAGTAGAAGTCATATTAAAATCATTGGTAACTTGATCTTGAGACATATAAAAATGATAATACATTGAAATATTTTTGGAAAATCTATCAAGATTATTTAACTCCATAGTATTATGATTGTTATAAAATTAGTGGATTTTCTCTTCCAATTTATCAAAGGTATATTTCATTTTAAAATAGAAAGGATCAACTCTACCAAATTGGCCGATGCATTTGATTTCATGAGAACTCTAAAAACATATTATATTAGGTTGGATGATACAATATGATCACAAAATGAGTTATATCGAGTTGGTATTTATTTTTGGAAGTAAATTGGTAAATTTTCACTGTATCAGGCTAGCTGATGCAGTTGGAAGAAAATTCAAAATTGTATTGATTTGGATGATGTAGTTATAAAAATGCATAGGATGATGTTAGGTTGGTTTTTATAGTCTAAAAATCAATAAAATTATATCAATATGGCTGATTTTATAAACAGTAGAAAATGAACAAACTAGGAAGGTATAACTAAGCTAAATGAGTTTAAATTTTAGGCTCTTAGATATATTAATCTCAAGAATAAATAATGAGCAATGCCCAAGGGGAACTATCTAAAAATTATTACGTTGTCCCATAACTTCACTATCCCATCTCAAAGATATATTGAGAGTAACTGCTTGGGCCCAACTACATGCCGATGCACTATAATACCAAATAGTATTGAGTATTGGGGCAATACCCCTCATACCACTGCTCAAGTAAAACTGATGACTACTTTGCATAGAATGATAACCCTTATGAGTTTTACAAGTGTCAAAACATAATTATATATTAAAATACAATAATAAAAATAATCATGGTTCATGATGAAATCAAAAATTAGTAACTTACAATGGAGGAAATAAACATTCAAAATGATATCGAGTTGGGTGATAAGATTTGAATAAAATTTGATAAAATGGAATTGTATCGGGTTGGCCGATGAAAATGGGAAAAATTAAAAACTATGTTGGGATAGACAATAAAATTGTAAAAAAACTGGATTTGTATTTGGATATCCAATACAGTTGTTAAAACTAAGAAAATTATATCAAGTTGATCGATACAATTGGACTAAAAATATATGATGGTTGTGAAGATGTCATTAAGATTCCATAAGAAAAAAAATGAAAATGATCTAAGTAGAAGTGGGATAATATTAATTTTGGGTTCACTAAAATGTATACATAGGCTAAGATGAACTATAACTATCCTCTTTCTCTCAATAGATTAGCACTCAAATAAGGTCATAATAATAGATTTTGTGTATACTTGGATGACCAGATTAGAACCTAAAATAACCATAGATATAGTAGAGGTAATCCACACTCAAATTTCAAGATGAAATGGTTCCAAATTACATGGAGTATAACTCCCACTAGGGCTCAATTATGGATATAATATGCAAGTAAAGTAAATTATGGATGAACATGCAAGTAGATTAAATGATATGTAAATTATTGTAAAGAAGGTAAGGTACAATGGTCAAACAAATGGGAATCTATGTAACCTAAGTTGATAATGGTGATCCTAATTATACTTATATCTATATTGGCTTATATGGTATAATAAATGCCATAATAAAGGATACACACATACATCCAGAAAACATTAAATCAAACAATATATAATCTACTAACTGAATAAAGGAAAGAGTATAGGGACATAGACACTTACCTTTGGGTAGACCCATCAATGCTTCAATCTCCTTCTTTGGCTTAAGTTACCCTTCACAACATATGGTTTAGTTTGAAGACCTCAAATAGTAATTTGAATACCTAGATATCCTTAGTTGAAAACTTCAAATACCTCTCCTATTGAGCTTTAATGACACTGCAAAACAAGACCTCCAAGATAATGTTCTAAACCTATAACTCTCTCAAATATTACTTAGGGGTAAAAATGTGAGTATGAATGTGATATATAATTTAGGAATGAAATATAACCCCTATATATATGGCTCTAATACCCAAAACTAACCTTGAACTCTAAGTTGATGTTATTGATGAGGTTGATACAGTTGGAAGATATTGGTTGATATAATATAGTATCAACCAGGTTAATATAGTGGCTGATAAAGTTGGAAGATATTGGCTGATATAATATAGTATCAGCTAGGTTGATATAGTATATATGGTATAAGATAGACTCATAATTGTAATAGGCTTATTTATATGTTATAGGGAAGATAAAGTATGAAAAATATTTTATTGATTAGGCTGATATATTAGGATAGAGTGAAGCTAAAAATCTAGATGAAAAGTAGATGGAAAGAGACTCAGAGGAGGTTAAACTAATAATAACTATGGTATTAAATAATAGTACATAAAAAAGTCTCATAAAGTACCATGAGCTCATCCCACCACATTCTCAATGCACCTTTTAAGGTGTGTACTCAAGTAGGTTGATGCATATATGATCAGTTGTAAGAGAAAGCATTAGTAAAGTGATGAAAATGAAAATATCATGTCTATATAGGGTCAACTTATCCAACACCAATGCTCATGGCTCATGTAACAATTATTCCATTATTTATGGTTTGTGTGCCCATGACTACTATTATTATTACTTATTTAGTAATAGTTACTACTAAAGTACCCATTGAGCTTCACCTCCATTATCATTTAGGCTTTAAGCCTTAGAATGGTTATTGTAAGGGAAAAGAGAAAATGCAAAATAAATATATCTTTATAATATAAACTTTGTATCATAAGTATATCATGTATTTTACATATTCATATAACATTAAAAGGGTGAGGACCCCTATAGATACCCTCTTCTATTTTGATTATTATTGTGTCAATTTTGCTTCTAATATTACATGTCCTTCCCTTTCAAATGCAATTTTTAAAAGCTCAAGTAAAACTAAAACTAACATAATCTAAATGAAAATTAATACATAATGTAAAGTACGTTCATGTAGAGTAATGTAAAAACATGTTATTATGCTAAAAACAAAACCTAATTTAAGAATAGGTTGTGCCCTGTAAACTTGATGATCGGTGGAAAAGGATATACATTGAAGGAAAAAAACCTAAAAAATATGAAATAAGGTGAATTTAAAACAAAAAAGAAGCATAATTCAATATATTTTTCCTCATTGTGTTCATCTTAGTAAGACTCTAATTGTCCTGGCAAAGAGGGAAGTGAAGTACCAAAATAAAAAAGGTCATTGTTCTAAATTTGAAAAAGGTGATACCCAACCCTATAAATCATCCCTTGCTATAATGTTTAATCTCCCCCTAAATAAGAGATTCAATTTTAATTAGATATGTGTTATAATATCAAAGAGTGTTAATAAGTGTGAAAATCTAAGCATGGAAACAAAGAAGGGGAGACCAAATCTTAAGGAAGTTCAAAATAAAGAAACAAATAAATATATGTAAAATGGGAATCAAAGCACTTTGGACCTAAATGGATCTATAGGTTTAGTTGAAACCTAAAGAATAAAGTTCCCGTTTCAATTTTTAAGGGGATGAATAGCTCAATTTTGACCTCTATTTTTTGTGTGTTTCTTGTTATGCAATCAGTCTGTAGTATTTTAATAGTTTGGTTTCTTCTTGTTGTTTGAATTTTTTCCTATTATTTTGTAGTAGTTTTCCTACTGAGGCTTTTTCTATCCATGTTTTACCTTTTATTCTTGATCTATGCTATTCATTGTAATATCTCATGATTAATCCTCATTAGGTGTTTAGGACTCTTAAAAACCTACCTTTTTTTTGGTTCATAGCTATGGTAAAAATCATTTTCCATTAATAAAAAAACTAATTTAAAAATTATAATGGGAATCTATAAAAAATCATTCATTGGTTAGGCAAAGTAAATGTGTTTCCTTATTATTGTTATACATTGTAATAATGTTAGAGTGGCCTTTAGAATATGCATCCAACCTTAATATTTATTTTATTTTATTAAATACATGGGTTAAAATCATGTATGTTTAGACTTTTGGTTATTTCCTTTTGACGGATTCCTTGGATGAGGTCCCATCATTGTTTGAGGTTCTTTAGGGTATTTCCCTTTTAAGGAGAAACTCATAACCAAGTTAGAATTTTAGTGGAAAGAAAAATAATGAGTGCAAAGAGATATAACCTAATCCTACTTATATGATCCATATTTATCACTAAAACATGAGATAATAGAAACTTTGATATTATCTTGAAAGCCTTTGCTTTTTTTATTGGTTTCTAAGAACTAACTAGGTAACATTTTCTTAAGTAAAAATTCATACTCCCTTATTCTTAATTGTTTTAAATAGGTTTTGCATATATCTAGAGATATTTATAAAGAATAATAATATTTGAGTCCTCCCACCTAAACATAGATCCATTTTTATGATGGATAATGCATCTGCCTTCAAATCAATCCTCAAGTCTCCCTTCTTCTACTAACAACCTTTAAGAAAAATAACTCTTTATTTATATTGAAACAAAACACATCATTATCTAAATATAGAGAATAAGTCCATTTTAAGGCAATTATTGTCACAAAATATTGAACCCTAGAGGAGGGTGTTCATTCCTCCTCCAAATTTGGGCAACATAATACTTCTAGGTATGTGGGTTTACCTATAGGTAGAATTAGACCTCTAAGTTTAAGGGCTAGCACCCTAAATATACCTTGAAATTCTTATCACCTACTTAGCTAGTTTCTTGTGGGAAAAGAGATAGAATTTTTTATGAAAATAAAATAATCTAAGGGGTTGATACACCAGAAGGGTTTCCACAAGATCATCATACTTCTTTCACTAGGAGATAAGGCCTATAACACTAGTTTAAAAGTCCTAGAATGATCTAGCATTAGTATTTCAATATGAAGGTGATATTCATGAAGAGTATCCAAGGTAAGTGAAACCATAGATCAGTTTCAAATACTAAGGATAATTTTACACTTGAGAACAAATAAATACACTTAATAACACTTCATATTAGTTGCTAGAGTGGAGTCACTTACATCAAACATGGAAAGATTGAGAGAAAGTAAGGATAGATAGATATCTCTTAACTATTCACTATACATCTCTTCACACACTTTGACAACATGAGATATGAAATAAAACCATATTTCATTTGTCTTTCTAATGAAAATTATAATATCAAAAATATCAAGTCTTTCCCATACATGGTGTTGTATTAGTCTACAAGAGCCAAAATGGCTACTACTTATAGAATTTGAAAGAGAAGTGATAAGAAAGAAGTCCAAGAGTCATGAGAATATGTGTCATGCTGATAAAATTAGTTACACATGTATGATAAATTAATATAAATATACCATGCAAGTTCTACTTGGAAAAATGTCCCTCAAAACATGAAACTTCTAAAATGTGGCATGGGATTCCCCATTTGTTTTCCAAAAAACTGCCTTCATCATTTGACCTCCTTAGAATGCTCCATATTATACTATGGATAGATGTGATTATTTCACTAAGAGGTATGGGTTTTATACATGCTCCAACATGCATTTTATGTGTCCCTAATCATCAAATTATTTTGGACATGAGTTATCATTGCCTATAGTCCAAATAACTCCTCTTTCACTCACCTTGCACACTTGGCCCAAAAATTTCCTTTAGCTTTCTAAATATATATATAAAAAGGAGTTGGTGACACTTTTAAAGATCCCTCATGGCCTTATATTCCTTATACAAACTTTAAAAGGCCTCCCAGTTGAAGTTTTCACCCTCTCACTAGCTTGTTCATTATGCCAGTTTGGACTAGCTAAGATGAAGGAACTTGTGATATTTTCTAATTCATGAAATGGATATGATGGGTTATCACAGGTCCCAACATATCTTCCAAATTTAATTGCATCATTTGACTCTCCCTTGAACCTTTAAAACACCAAAATTAGTCAAATAAACTAATTATGTGTCATGTTCTTACAAGTAGGGTACAACTCAATTTAATAAGAAGAAGCTATGAGGATTATTCTAAAATATCAAAGTCATTTCCAAGCCAAACTATCCCTCTTAGATACTTTTCCATCAAATTACTCTCCATCGGGTCAAGAACAAGGGTTTTAGAAGGTTTAGAAAGGTTTTGGTTGTTAAGGATTATTCATACAATATTAACATTCAATCCTCCAAAAAATTCCACTTAAACCTTATTCAATACCCTCTCTAACACCTCTCAACTTCTTAGGCTCCCATGTAAAGTCTCCAAGTAGTTGTGAGTTCTCAAACTTGCCTACTCGAGTTCCTTTCTTTGTTTTGTGAAGGCCTAAATAGGCTTTGAGACAAAATGAGGATTCCCTGTGATCTCCCCTTCATTATAAAAACTTAACACACATTTTTACTCCAAATAAACACTTTCCAAGGATTTTTAGTGGTCCTCTAGCCCTAGGAATGAAATTTGGACCCTATTAGGTAGTAGGCCTAATCAAGACCTAATAGGTCTATCTGCATGATTATGGGTTTAATATACCCTAACATATTTATATCCCATTTACCTATTATTTAATGTAAGTCCATGTGTGAAAAAACTCTCAAGATCCTTCTGCAAATTCTTGCCAACCCCTAGCTCGCCTTGTCATACTCTTTTCTTAAAACCTGCAAGTTTGTACCCTTGGGGAGTGCCCTCTATCTGAGATAAAATGAAGGGAACTTCCCATATTGTCTCATCAAAAAGGGTGATATGAATATATTTTCCAAGTTGTGAGGATGATATGTGAAAATTTTTATCTTTTGATCACACTAATAGCCCCTCCAAAACTCAAAAAACCCAAGGCAGACTCTTGAAGAATCTCACTATGTGTAGGGTCCTAAATATGGATTGTGTATGCATGTTAAATACCCTCTCTTTCCCTATTTCCATGTGTTAGGAGTTTATTAAGTCCATTAAAACCATTATTAAGGTGTTTCATACCTATTTATGACCCAAAACTTGCCAAACACTTCACATATACCTTGCTCTTGACTGAATACAAGTGTTGACAATGTATGGCTATGTTTTTTCACTCAAAAGGTGACACTTGTAAGTTGAAATTTTTCCATAAACCTTGTATCATTAATAAAATACCTTATTTAGGTTATATATTCTCATCTAACAATTATAATTTTTCATACCATGCTTTGGGTGAGGCCAACTTCAAGACTAGTCATGCTTATATGTCATTGTCATGCTATAGTCAGCTATAGTTGACTATCTTGGAGCAAAATGGGGTCTTGTAGGTAGCTATCAACCTTGAAATTAGTTTCTCACATATTTTTATCCTTCCATAAGTCTTGGAATAATTTTTCCATGGAATATTATTTGTGTTTATAGCCCTAGGATCCATAGGTTCACAACATGAGTTTACGATTCACCTATAGTCAAGTTGTAGGTGACTTTTTTGAGTAATGATACACCTATAGGTGTTGATGGGGGTTCATACTCAACATTTAAACCCTTATTTATAGCCTTTGAAACACAAATTTCCTTCTCACTTGACTAGAATTACTTATCATGAAGATATATGCTCACCTTACTATCTTTGGGTGTAGAGGTCACTTAAAATTCAAGTCCTATACCAAAACACTGAATGTTTGTAGTGAACAAATGTCAAAATTGGAGGCCTTCAAACATCATGTTCCTTTAGTCATACATCCATTCTCTTTTACAAGATTCTACCCCTATATGATGGCTTCATTATGGGACACTTAGGATTTATCTAAACCTCTTGTTACACTATTTCATGACATCACCAAGAGTGTTTGGGCCTCTATTTTGGTGTTTTAGGTAAACTTTTCCTAAATTCAAATCCCTTCACTTGGGAAGACATCTCAAATTTTACCATTAGTCCAATACTTCAAAAATAGTTTTAAAAGTATCTCCAACTTCCAAAAACTTCATGTGATTCTCAAAACATGTTAAATTCCTCTAGATCACACTCTCAAATCTGTGTAAGCCACCTGTAGGTGTACATTTATGCATATAATGAAGTGAGTGTGGAGATGGGTTATATGCATGGAATATGGCCTTGTAGTTAGTATTAGACTCTCTAAAGATGTGAAAATTAATCCTCATAACCTTTAAGTTATTGAAACAAGTTTAAACATCTCCATTCCAATGTGGTTGACCTCTTATAGGTGTACATTCATGGTGTATGAGTGTGAATATATGAGAATGGACTATCACAGTCTATATTTTATCATTTAAAAGGATATTATTTGATTTTTCATGCTCCAATAATATGTTAAACAAATTGGGACTCCTAATATTCCTTCCATGAATGTTCTCACTCTTCAAGACACCATGACTGTATTTTAAAACTTGTAGAAAGTTGACTATGTATCACATTTGGACTACAAAATTCATTATTTTATATTATGAGATTTTTATTAAAAGTAAAGGGGATAAATAATACATTGAAAACATGAATATCCACACATCACACCCATTTTAAACCACATCACATAAATAACCCTTCTACAAGTGTTGAAAAATATCTGCAAGTCCACTAGCATACATCAACCTACAAATTGAACTATTTGATCCATAAAATTACTTATAATCATGAAACCAAACATGTTAAACATGAGAAATGAATTAAACATCCTCTATAATCAAATTAATCAATTGATTTGTATAGACCAGCTCAAACATGAGCAAAACCTGTAGGGTGTGGGGATTGGCAAGCAAAACCAGACAATAAACTTCTTAGGAATGGTTCATAAAGTATAAATCACCATTCCTCAAAATATAAACATGAAAATTAATTATACCAAGTTTACTATATAACACTAAGATAATTTGACTTATAAGTCCTACTGGTCATACCATCCAAAGACCTATTAACCAGTTTCATGTACATAGTGGAGTGATGGAGAGATAGAATGGTTTTAGTCCAATTTTGGAACTTAAAAACTAGATAAATAATGTAAATAGAGTTTTTGAAGTTTAAATTTCACTACATAATCTTTTCCCACATGACACTCTCTCTCATAGACCATACAACCTTCAAAACTCATTCTTTTTCACTTGTTTTCCTAATTTTCAGTTAGGAACCTGCAAGTTTCAGTTAGTCCTAACATTATTGACAAGGATTATAACATATTGGATGTTTTAAATGAGTTTATAACACTTTTATACCTTTTAAAATCATACCACCTTCATTTATGACCCATATATGACCTTTAAGTGATATAAAATGACATAAAGACTAAAATGAACTATGACCAAGGCTAGAAGAACATTAAATCACATCATATGAACCATGACACACCATATGAAATTATAATATAATAATATATCAATTTTTATACTATATGTGGTTGACCCATTTTGACTTATGGTCAAAATGGTTAATAGTTGCGTTGGATTTCATTTGCCTCTTCATGATGAGTGTAGTGATTGATTTCCTACACTAACTCCTTGTTTTCTTCATCAAAAGGAAGCACATTTCAATCATAATTCCTATATTTAATATTTATATTTATTATTTTTATTCTCCATGAGTTTTTCAATGAGTTTCTACCATTTGATCTCTTTGGGGAATGCTTGAGCTCTTCTTCTTTAATCATCCTTTAAAGTTTTATAAATAGTATGCAACATGATTTTAATTATTTGTGATGCAATATTAAGTGATAACCTCTCCATTTTCATCTATCATATCTTATTCTTCTTCAATAAATTTAAATCATTCTTGTCTAAAAACATAACACAAATCTTGATTATTAGCAGAAAGGATAATGTCAACAAGGAGAGAAAAGGGTTTATGAATTGAGGATAATCTTCATCAATCAATATTTTTTCCTTAGGATATCTCTTTTATTAATATCTTTTTTATCTTTTAGTGCAACCAAAAACTTATGCATGATATCTTCATCCTTAAATAATGTCTTCATATTGTACAAATAGTCCGTTTTTGGTCCCTTGCTAGCTAGAATCATCTCTTTTGGCATCATCACTTAACTAAAATACTCCATTTATTTTGAGTCATTCCATGTTTTTGTTTGATATTTTTTAGTGATTTAATTATGATGTCATGGAGGTGTCCTAGTGAGTGGATGAAGTGCTTTGATAGCCTAAGTAATAATGACAAAGTGTGCAATTTACTTGTCCTAGTGTGCTCTACGTATGCTTGGTTGATCTTCAGTTTTGGCATGATCATATATTTTCAAGGATGATTATGGTGATTTTATCATTTTAAATATGTCCTATCTATTCTTTTATATCTTGTGTGTGTAATTGGAATTCATCTAGTAGTCTATAGTTTTCATCTAGACATTTTGGTCTAGTAGCAAAAAATCTGAGTAGGTAGTTTGATGACATCACCATTTCCATGTGGGAATGAGTCAAGAGGAGTTGGTCATATGTTTATGACCACATTAATCCCTAATTATTATGTACTATATCTCAATTCATGCATTTAATCTTGTTCAAATATATGAGGTTGCAAAGTTATCTTCTCAGTCAGAATTCATTATTTTCCCATACTTAGCCAAATTTGCAATGTGGCCAGAAAGAGTTGAGTAAACAGTTTGATGATGGAATATCTTACATTTATGTAAATTTTATAATAATGTGATCATATGGATTTTTTCATTTTTTGAACAAGTTTATTTGTGTTAAAATTTATATCATGTACTGAAGCACGTCAAAACATATGCATATGTAAAATTAGGATCCCAAGCAGTTTGATAGTGTTTTTCCATACTTGGCCATTTTACAATATGGAAAGAAGAATCAAGTGATAATTTTTATGGTCTTATATATTTCACATGTGAAGGTTTAAAGAGAAAATAATCATATGGGTTTGTTCAGTTTTGATCATAGATGATTTTCCCTAAATTTGAGATCATGTGTTGAAGCACGACAAACATTATGTATGTTCAAAGTTGGCCTCTCAGGTAGGTTTTGACATAGTTGGATCTATAAAAAAAGTTTTTGAGAATGCATCCTAATGATGTTATATCTCACACATGAAAAAAATTTATGAGTAGTATGTTACATGGTTGGATTCTCCTATGCGAGGAGATCATCTGGTCCAAATTTGAGATCATACGTCGAACTGCATAAGAAGTTATTAAAGTTCAAAAATGGATACTCAAGCATATTGAAAGGGTTCCCATATTCAATTTTTAAAGAGTTAAATCTTGATCAAGATCAATGGTGCACATTTCTCTAAGAATTTAGTAATCAACAAGATGAGGATAGGTGCATGATGTTTAAGAATTAAGTAAAGGTAAGGATAAGAGATAAATGGTGAGCAAGTGATTGTACGATTGATAGAAATAGAGCATAATAAGTCAAAATGGTTAAAGTGACTAATGTTTAATGGATTTAAAGTTTATTCTACTTTCAAAAAAGATCGATGGAGCATGATTGGCCAAGTTGAGAAAGGACATGAGATGATAGCAAAGTAGTCAAGGTTTAACATTTGAGCATTGGTACCTATATGTTAAAGATCAGAAGAGACCGATGGCATGTATTCGATCTGAGTAGCGAGGACATGAGATGATTTCAAAGTTTTCAAAGTTTAACTATGACCATTTCCATTTGAATATTTGAATTTGCTAAGGGAAAAACTAGAGCTCTGTATTTTTTCCATATCTTTTGATATAATTCAAATTTGTTGGTGATGTAAAAAGAAAAGATGAAGAGGAATCCATTGTACATATAATGAACCTAATTTTAAGATCTATAAGTATGTATAGTCAAATATATTAATGTTCAAATTTTATTATATGTTCATGTTTTTTTTGTAAATGACCTGAGAAAGATATTTGAGCTCATTTTGATGGTGTTTTGATGTCTCTTGTTGACTTTGCTATTTGGAAGTGTTGTAGACTCTATAAGAATTATCTATGATAATTTTATATGTGTGATCAATCTATCTTGAGTATGAAAAATGCTTAATAAGTTTGTTGTATGTTCATAATGATGTTCTTATGTATAAGGTCTTTGTTTGAGTTGATTGAGCATACATAGAGGTGAGCAAAGGTGATTGTGATCATTTGATAATGTCCTAGGGGACATAAGAAGTGGACCTATGTATTTTTAAATGGCCTTGTGTTCTTAATTTGCTCAGAGTTCTATCAAAAAATTTGAATGGATCTCCATAGGACCTAAAAGTGACTTAGGCCTATTTGAAAGGGGATTATGCTTAAGTTTGACCCATGTGAGATGTCTTAAGGGTGAAGGAATGTTTTTTGGCCAACAAAAAAATATTTTTATCTTATTTATTCATGATTGCTCTATATATAGTGAAATCAAATGTGTTGGTTTCTATACTTTTAAGTGAGAGGCTTGGTATGGGAGATTTGAGAGAGACTGGAGAGAGTTTTTTGTGTTCTTTATGGATCAAAGAAGGGGTAGAGTGACTTGAGGATGAGTTGAAGAATAGAACAAACTGAGGACTATTTGTATGACCTATAAGTCATAATTTTATTGGTAGAATGGTGCTCTTGTAGATTGAGTATGAGCGAAGGTGGAGAGGTGAGTTAATCAAGAGGTCCATCATCAAGTGTTGAAGACATCAACTCTAAGGTGGAAGTGTTTTTTTCAAGGAGGGTATAAAGGAATTTATCTTACTTAGGGGGAGTTTCTCCTTGTGAAATAGGGTTTCACTAAAGACCTTTGATCAGAAGGACTTGACCAAAGGTTTCTAATCAGAAGGATTTGATCAGTCTCTTATTTGTGATCATCTTATAGGATAGTAGTCCATGTGTTTGTAGGCTTAAGAGTGGGTTTTATTCCCCAAGAAGGTTTCCCACATAAATCTTATATTGTGTATGTGATCTTGTATTATGTTTATTATTCACTAATATGAATGATATATATGCTTCATAAATGCTTGTGTTGAATACTTAATTATTTGCAAAGGATTGGAAATTGAATTAGATTCTTTACCATCACTGATTCACCCCCCCCCTCTCATGGATTGTACCTCTAACAAGTGGTATCATAGTGAGGTCCTTTGATAAAATCTTGACAGCTTGAAGGTGCTCCAAGGTATAATGACTAGTCAGAATGTGCATGGTGGTTTCTCTCCTAAGCAAGCACTGATGTTCAATGGATCTAATTATGAATTTTAGAGTGTTATGATGAAGACATACATTATGTCCCTAGGTTTTAATGTATGGTAATATATTTTGGATGGTTATGTTGCTCTTGCTATTCCTCCATCTAGTGATACATACAACAAGTTGTTTGAGAGCAAATTTAAGGCAATAAATGCCATCACTTGTGGTTTTACAAAAATTGAGTTTACCAAAGTAATTCATTACACATCTGGCAAGGAAATATGGGATAAATTAAAGGTTATTTTTGAAGGAGATTTAAAGGTTAAGCTTTCTAAGTTGTAAACTCACAGAAGGAAATTTAAAAGTCTCAAGATGAATTAAGAAGATACTATGGCATCCTTTTTGTAGAGATTTGATGAGGTTGTGAACATCATTAGAGGTCTTAGAGAGAATATTGAAGAGATTTTTGTTTTTCAAAAGGTATTGCTAAAGAAGAGAGTCATGATCTTACTCAGTTGAAGATGGATCAATTACATGACACCCTTATTACCTATGAGATGAGGAAGAATGATGACATACCACCAAAGGAGGCATCTTTCAATATTGAAATGAAGACAAAGAAGAAGCTCTAAGATAATAAACTCAAGGAGGATGAAACTTCTGATATAGATGAGGATGAACTAATTGCTTTGATTTCAAGGAAATTGAGAACAGGTTTAGGCAAGTATAAAGGTAAGTTATCCATCAAATGCTTTAATTGTGGTGAGATAGGACATTTTGCTAATAAGTGCTCTTATAAGTATAATAAGGATGATGATGAAGAGAATGATCAAGGTCATGATGATGGAAAGAGATATTTTAAGTCTGATAAAAGTAAAAATGGATTCATAAGATTTAATAATAAGAAGCACTTCAAGGACAAGAAAAGTCTCTACACCAAAGAAGATTGTAGCTCATCAAATGAGAGTGAAGATAGTGACTCAAAATATGATCATGAAGATGATGGTTCTATTGAATATGAATCTATATTTATGGATACGGAAGGAAGTTACTCAAATCAAAAGGGGTCTACTTTGAATGATTTAAATGATTATGAAGATGAGGTGGACTATGAGACTGTATTGGCAAATGCTCATAAAGAACTAAATATTGAGAAGAAGATCAATAAGAAGATAAAATCTAAACTCAAGGAATTTGATGATCAATTCAATGGGTTTGAGGTAAGAATGGATGAATATGCTAAGAAGCATGAAAATATGGTTAAACATCTTAGTTGTCAATTGGAAATCCTATCTATAAGTTTAAAAGCTAAAGAAGATGAATGTGCAAGGTATGTAATTAAAAATGAGTCATTAAAATATGAGTTAGAGAAGGTATCTAGTAAGGTTATGTCATTTATGAGATTTGGAAAGAGCTCAAGTGATCTAAACAACATTTTGAATGATCAAAAGCATGCAAGTGATAAGACTATTCTTGGATACAAAGAAGAACTAGAGACTACAACTCAAGACAATATGAAGACTAATGTGAACAAGGACAATTAGCCTTTGAATATAAATCATCAAACAAGGAATTAAGGTGTTGGAAAAATGAATGCAAAATATATCAGACAACCAAATGCCATGAGGTATGCAAATTTAAATGGTTACTATTGTATTTATAATCAATTTGGGTATATAGATAGAGAATATAGAAGGCCTATTAAGACTAAATTTGCTTCAAACTATGATGAGTGTCATCAGTCAAAAGGTGTATTCAAGGTTGAGTGTCTCAACTATCATAATGTGGGAGACTTTGTAAAACATTTTCCATTTAAGGTAAGATGAGTTGAGTTTCCTTCAAGAGATATTGAGTGCTACAGTTATTATGAACTAAGACACATTATAAGATATTGACCAAATATGATAAGGTAGAATGATATTTTTTCAAAAATTATGGTGAGCTTCAATTTTGAACATAGAGGTCATATTTCTAGATTCTACAAGTGAAGGCCTACAAGATAGAATAGGTTTTATCAGGCTCTTAGAGTGCAATAAAGAAGACAAGTTAATACATGGAAACCAAAGGTGATAAGTATGAGTCATGATGAGACTGCATGTCTAAGTAATATGTTTGTTATGGTGGAGAATACTTCTGAAGTTAAAGAGTCACAAGATGTCCCATTGTTTGCTCATGTTGAGAATGAAGAGGCTAAGCTCAAGGAGAAGTCCAAAGTGTTGGTTGAAGCTAGTTCTGAGGTATGTATGGATCCAAGTGAACATCTTATTGTTGTTGAAAAAGTGCCTAGTAATTAGGATCCAATCTGCAAGGAAGATTTTTTAGTTGAAGAGGTATGTCATGAATCTATGTTGTCTCCATGAATTGATAATCTAATCATAGAAGAAAAGGAGGATGTTTTAGTAGTTGAGGAAGTTATTTTTCTAAAGCCAAAGAAGAAGAAGAAGAAGAACTATAAGTATAATTTGAGTAAGGAGGAAGAATAATATGAGGAGTTGTATTTATTTTAAAGCATTGAGGTATAGATTGTGTCTCTATCTATGCATATTTAGAGACTCTTTTCAAGTGGAGAAGCAAGTGTTGTGATGTTTTTTCAGTTGGAATAGTATGCAGGGTCAGATTGAAGGTTCCCAAATGGTAAAGGAGGATTTTTTATTTTTTAAGTTAATATTTTTGCATTAAAAGGTCTGTTGATCTTATTTTAGCATGCTCCAAGTGGTTTTGTGATTAAATGGTATGTTGAAATCAAATTGAAGATTTTTGTTTGCTCTCAGGTTTCCTAGTTTATCCTTAAGAGCTTGTAGGTCCTAAAATGGGTTATAGGAATTCAAATTTCCCAATGGTTTAGAAGCTCAAATATTGGTCCAAAATTGAATAATGGTTGTCTCCAAGTTTAAAATAAGTTACAAAGGTGGACGTTGACCAGAAGATATTATGTTGACCCTATTTGTTTTGAGATTCTAGGGTTTTAGGCTCTAATAGAAAAGTGGTTTTCCTTATGAGTTGAGGTCTTAGGCCTCTTAATATTTTGAAATGTCTAAATGGGTTGTCAAATCAAGATTCATATATATTTTAAGGTTTGTGGTTCTCAAAATTATTCAAATTATTGTCAAGTTAGAGGCTTAATTGGGTAGTTGGTTTGTGAAGGAAGTATATTGTAGAGGATGAGCTAGTTGTTACAAAATGATATCCTTAAGGGGGCATATGAGAGTGCTATTTATATAAAGTTTCAAGACCCAAAGATGTGTCTATATAAAGTTGTGGGCTCTACAAGTTACAAGTAGGGTTACAAGGAGTCTAAATAGGCATAGTCTTGAAGATGTGCTCTTTGTTCAATTTATCCAAAAGAGAAAGGTACGTGTGTTTCAAGGTGATTTCTCAAGATGGTTTAGTGCATGTTTCCTATTTTGTGAATGATATGATGCTCTGTCGATAGTCATGGAATTGTCTTAAGAGAAAAGGTCGGTAAGCCTGTATGGTGGTTCTTCATAGTGTGTGGAGATCTAAAGATGCTCAAATGGTGAAATCACTCAGAGTTATTAGGTGGAGTCCCTCTCAGATGTTTCTTGGTGATTTCCATAAATCATTAATGTTTTTTTGTGTTCTTTCTTCATTAACTATAGTGCTTGATTGAAGAGAGTGTTGGTATAGAGCAAGAGGATGTCGTCAAGGAAAAATAAAGTAGGCTCAAGGTAAGGGGGAGTTTTTAATATCTTTATAAGATGGTATACTCCTATTTTATGATATTTTTAGTTCCTTAAGATCAGTTGGTGCCCACATTGTCATTGTGTCAAAGGGGGAGAAAGTTCCTATTGTGGGAGTGCTTGAAGAGAGAGAAGGTGAGCTATATATTGTTATATATGATGTTTGTTAACATAAATTACAAAGGGGGAGATTGTTGGAGAGTTGTCATTGATGTCATGGTGATGTCATGGAGGTGTCTTGGTGAGTGGATGAAGTGCTTTGATAGCCTAAGTAACAATGATAAAGGGTGAAATTTGCTTGTCCTGGTGTGCTTGAAGTATGCTTGGTTGATCTTTAGTTTTAGAATGATTAGAGATGTTTAGGGATGATTATGGTGATTGAATAATGTGAAATAGGCCCCTAGGATGTTATCTATGCTTTGATATCTTGTGTGTATAAGTGAAATTCATCTAGTAGTCCATAGTTTTCATCTAGACATTTTGGTCCAGTGGTAAAAAATTTGAGTAGGCAGTTTGATGACATCACCATTACCATGTGGGAATGATTCAAGGGGAGTTGGCCATATGGTTGTGATCACAATAGTCCCTAGTTGTTATGCACCATATCTTAAATTGTGCATTGAATCATGGTTAAATATATGATGGTGTAAATTTTGTTTCTCAACCAGAATTCATTGTTTTCCCATACTTAGCCAAATTTTCAATGTGGCCAAAAAGAGCTAAGTAGTTTGATGATGGACTATCTCACACATATGGACATTTCAGAATAAGTTGATCATATAGTTTTTTTCAATTTTAGACCTAGTTTATTTGAACTAAAATTTAGATCATGTGTTAAATCACGTCAAAAGATATGCATATGTAAAGTTGGGCTCTCAGGCAGTTTGATCATGTTTTTCCGTACTTAGCCAAGTTTGCAATGTGGCAAAAAGAGAAAAGTGAACATTTTGATGGTGTTATATCTTGCATGTGTGAAG
>JARHVA010000880.1:1267500-1290000 GCA_037957365.1 Torreya grandis
AGAGTAGATTCTCAACTTTTCAAGACATCTCATGTGATGGATTTGATCAAATGAAATGGTATGAGGGGCTCAAATATTATGCCTTAACATAATTTAATTTTTTGATTTAGGACCTATTACTTCATCTCAACCACTGGAATTACTCGCTTATGCTATAAATTTGAAAACTTAAGATGATCTTGCCTACATCAACATAAATTAAAGATGACACTTTTCTCCATATTATTCAACCATGGCCAATATAATATTTTTGGGCATTATTCCTTTATCATATATATGAGATCAATGGACAAAAATAAGTGTCATTAATATAATCCAATGGTGCAATACTATCATCGAAATCTTACTCAGCTCTTAAACACCATGTGTCTCTTTGACTATTCACTACTTACATAGGTCCCACTCTACATGCGCTTTGAGTTTTTAAAGATGAGACTTTATATCAATGGATAAAAATACCCATGTAAAGTTATTGATCTAAAAATATGATGGGAACCTAACTAATTCTGTCATTAACTCTTCTCAAAATATCTCACATTTTTTATATGATAAGATCCAATGGTGATAGATGCCCTATAACTTTGAAATATATAAAGCCATATATCTCACCAAGATTAGATGGACTAAGATTTGAAAAGATAAAACAAGAGCAAGCCTTCAAAATGGCTAAGTTAAAAATATACTTAGATTCTTTTTATACCATGCAAAGCTTATATGATCTTTGAGAAATGAAATGAGCCTGAGGATGGTGATATTTATTAAAATTGATATGCCTATTAGGAGAGCTTGGTATCCATCATACCTAAGGTGAAATTACTTAACACTTAATATTTATAAAAATGACTAAGATGATAGGGTACGTATCTTTTTTCAAAAAAAAATTATTTTCAATAGTGTAGGTTGTCAGCAATGTTCTAAAATGGCATGGTGGTCACTAAGATTAGGAGAATGATTTTCATAACCTGTTTAGATATATTTGGTAATACATAGGAAACTATAGTGATTAGATTTATTTATTTTCTTTGAAAAGCATCCTCTATGTTTCTTCTAGTATGTTCTATGATAGGTTGTCATGTCTACATGTTAAGAGGATTCCTATACAATATCAGAGGCTTGGTAAGGTGTTAAAATATATATTTGTTCTCCTTCACCTTGTAACCCTAGCTCTACTGTCAATACTTGTGTTTTATTTTAAAATGGTTTAGATAGGATAGGTTGAGTTTACTCCATCCACCCTTACAAATTGATTGAGCATTACCTACATTCTAATTTTATTAAGAAGACTCAAACTACATGTAGTTCTCCCACCTAACTATGTATGTCCTCACTAATGATTTTCTTGTATGCAATACAACCTGTGTGATATTTAACACTTGAAAACATATGATTTTGACCTTGAAATTATACTCAAACTTGGATTAGTGGTTATTAATTTTAAGACATTTTAGATTTGAATGCTTTATGATAGTGCCTTAAGGCTATGTAGATGTATACTTCAATGTGTAAGTACTTTTCTAGGTAAGTCATATATAGGAATAGGCTTAGGATTTATGTGTATAAATAGGAAAATATTTGGTTAATGTCCCTTTATAAATGACATTTGAAATGTATGGGCTGACCCAAAGAAAGGGTTCAAATTTGAAATATAGTCATTATAAATCATGCAGATGTGTCTTTCTAAGGCAAACAACTCTGGTAACTAGATCCATCTGACTATGTTTGGAGCCATCCAAGAGACAAAAAATAATGATCTAAGATAAGGTGACAGCATGCTTAGGATAATGAAATATTTAGGCACAAATTAGAGATATCATATATGTGAATGACATAAAATTAGGAAGGTCTAATCTCATAGATGAATAAATGGCTAGGAAGGAATGTGATCAATAATCAATTATGTACTCAATTCATGTATGTTAGGGATGGTAAAATCTAATATTTTTAAGAGTCTAATACAAATTTTATGTGTCTAAAATATTAAGCTCAAAATTAAAACTAAAATTGATCAAATGGTTAAAGCAGGGCTCATCTACTAGACTGAAAATCTAACAAAGTGAGTCCAATGTGGTGCAACTCAATAAGACGAGAAATCAGAATTTTCAATGATTAATTCACTTTAAATTATGCATGTGTAAATGATTGATTTCTATCACCATTTACAAATGGGATATTGGAAGGGGTCATAAGAAATGAGGTCTTTTATTTCATAAATGGATTTAGTGGCTATCATCATATCTCAATCTCAAAATATGATCAATTTAAAAAGACTTTATAATAGAATGGAGCTCATTTGATTACAAGGTAATGCCATTTGGATTGAAAAATGCACCCAAAATGTTTTCAAGAGTAGTAGTGACTACTTTCAATTATTTCACCCATGAATTTTTGGACGTGTATCTAGATGAATGGGTTATATGCTCACTATTCAAGGAACACTTTTCAAAGTTGTGACTAATTATAGAATGTTGTAGAGCCTTGTAAATTTCATTTAACCTAAAAAAAGTTTTTTTTCCATGACATATTAAGTGCTTTTGGGACATTTAGTCTACAATTAATAAATTTTAGTGGATCAAGCCAATATTTCAATCATTATTCAGCTCAAACCACCATCAAATCTATTATAAGTGTGATATTTCCTTGGACATATGGGATGCTACCTCAAGTTCATTTGTTGTTATGTAGAAATCGCAACACCCATGAATAAATTTTATATTTAAGATAATAATTTTAATTGGACACTAAAATTATAATTTGCATTCACTAACTAAAAGTAGAGATTGGTTATGACTCATATTTTACTCTTCATTTATTAGAAAAAGATATTTTAGTTTTGTGGGTAAGTGTACACATTTGGGGGACAAAAAAGGGTCTACCCATAGACATAATTTTTCTAAAATTTTAGAAATGTGAACTTTTGTAGATAATTAGAGATGTCTACACTCAAAATTTGAAGATGGTATGAAAACATGAATTATATAATTTTGAGTCTAGTTTCCAAAAAACTATTTTTTTTGAAAAATTGTTAAGCATAAATAGGTCAAACATCTAAAATTTGAAGATGACCTATTTTTTTAAGAAAACATAGTAGATAGATGGTCGTGCAGCCCACCATTTTTTATGCATCATTAAATATTGTTCGAAACCCTTTGGTAAATATTTAGATAAGATCTTCTAGTGTGTTATGAACTTTTTTTAATATTTTTTTGATGAATTTTTTTTATTAATTTTATAATTAAGTAGATCCTAAAAAATAACAAAAAATGGATAGTTGGTCGTGCAGCCCACCCTAACTACCTCAAAAAAACAAAAATTGATTTATTTTTTAATATGTGTAGAATTAGGCCTAGTTTTTTTACCATATAATTTATTTTACACCTGGATCAATGAAAAATAAATTAGATAAAAATGAATAGGCATGTATGGGTGCAGTATGTAGTGACCTAAAAAAGGTTTTGTTCAAAATAAATATAGTCTAAACCCTTAAAATAGAATAAAAATTATAAAAACCATACATTTAGAAAGAATACAACATGATCATCGTAATGGTAATAATTTTTTGAATTTTGATGTTGAAATCCATAACATATTTGGCAATTGAAGTTGAAATTTGTTATTTTTTCTTTAAACTCTTGATCTCAACTATAAATGCATAGTCCCCCAGTGTTTGGCTCAGAAATCCAAGCCATTTCTGAGCCTAAAGGCTTGGTTTTAAATTCAAATTCAAATAATACATATGTGTTATATTACATAATAAACAACTCATACGCATTATATAACACGTATGTGTTATTTTGAAATAACACAAAATAAACAAATTTCATATTTGTTATAGGGGAAAGGTCCCATTAGCCATGTATCCTTATATGGGAAATGTCGAGTTTCAAGTTTATTATAGGGGAAAGGTCTCATTAGATTTGGATAGTGAACTAAGATGCTATAAAATCGCATTAGACTTTTTAAAATTATCCAATTCAATATGTCATCTTAACTACTTATAACTAAGGTTTCAAGGTCTAACACATTATAGATTTACAATATAACTGATTTATCATGAGAGGTCATAAAATTCATTTTTTAAACCTATGATCAAAACTTAACCTTTAGAGTACCAATCATTGTGCATTAGAGTATCAATACTTGACTCTTACTTGTCAAGATGTGATTGGTTACATTTAATTTTATAGAATAAATGTTGAACAAGTATTAGATATTACATGTTCAGCTTCTGGTGCATTTTAATATTTATAAACACCAAAGATGTTTCATCAATAAAACACATGTTAAAAAAATCCTTGTTTGACAATTGAAACATGCATAGCTATTGGGACCTTTCCCCTAGTAGGGCAAGGATATACCTTACCACCTTACTTGCCTAAAATCTGACTTGTCCTTAAATTTTGTGTTTTTTATTTATATTATCATACTTGCCTAAAATCATATCTTACCATTTTGTTGTTTATTGATATCTTTGACCAGAGCCCTTTATTTATAAATTTTGAACCGATTTGTTTAAGTGGAAAACCCATTAAATTGGACTATGTAGTATAGATAATCTTGTGTAAGTAGAAATAAGAATTGAGCCCTTGGTATAATAGTGCATCTCTTGGATATCTATTTTAAGAATGTTATCTAATGGATCCCAATACTTGTGAATAATGCCTTGTATTATCCCAAAGACATTCCTAAAATGTGTTGAAAGTCCCTTAAGTTTCTTCCAAGGTAACTTAGTGCATATAATTCAATAGGTTCATTTTGAGGTCCCAATTGAAAGTCTAACCAAAGGATTTTATTATTACAATTATTCACTTGATTCCCCTAATGTATTCAAATACGCTATTCAAATTTTTCCTAAAATTAAGATCTCTTGTGAAAATATGGTTAATCCTCCATTTCATACACCTCCTTCATCTACCCCTCCATCACACATGGTAAAACCATCAACCACTCCATCCATTCTCATGTCATCTAAAGAGTGTGTCTTTGACATAGGATTAGTCCTAGCCACACCATGGATGCAACAATTTCAAGATCAAAAACAAGCTAGACAACACTTGGTGCTTATCAATACTTTAGATTTTTATACCTTACTATGTAATTGGGATGGTAAGATACAAAATTAGGATGATGGGTACAAGGTATGTATATGTTTTTATTAAATATTTTGGTCAAGTTGGGTACGTATTTTATTTTATATAAGATGTGGTTTTGAGCTTAATAAACTTGAAATTGTCACATGTATCCATTAGTGATGGTGTGGTTTTAAGATGTTGTGTGTGTAGTGATGAATGTATAGCTTATAAAATATCTAAATACACTATGGGATTTGCTCAAAACCATTAAGGGATGGCATAAACCTAGAATTGACCAAGTATGGCATATGTGTAAGTTACCCCAACTCAAACTCTATTGAGCTTATTCAAGATACATTAAACCTATAACAATGTCCCCTAAATCTGAGGCCTGCATCCCCTCAAGGATGATGTTGAGCAGGGAGACCCAATAATTGTTCATGGGGATGATAAACTGATCACCTCATATAGATGGTTGATCAAAATTAAATACTAGTGTGCACCCCCTTGCTGAAGGTTTCAAGATTATATATTTTGTACATATATCTTCAATCGTCTTTTTTATATTTCATTGTAATGAGCTTAAACCTTATGATGTGGACTATAAGAAAGTAGTACATGTCTCAAAATTCTTGCTCCAAATTGGGATTTGAGGTTGAAGCTCATCCATTACTAAATTATGTTCTCTCCTATGTGTAGGACTTAATATGAATGTACTTTGGGATCTAGAGGTAATTCAAGGCAAAGAGATATAAATAATTTCAATACATACAGGTAGAAAACTAATAATGTTCAGTGCTTGCTCAATTTGAAAGGGACCTTAAAGGGCTCTACATGACAATTTTCATATAGTAATGGCAGGTCAGAGGCTTGCATCATGTGAATTATTTACTAGACATGAGTTGATAGGATTGATGTCAATATTTAAACATTATTGGCATATATGTATGTATGATAAATTTGTGAAGAGACCTTAGTTGGATTGGTTGTCTCGGTGATGGAACATGTTTAAGTATCAAAGATGTGTATGTCTAATGACTCTAACAATTCTCTAGGTGTACTAGACTTACATATGTAGAAATTTTTATTGGATTGAGTGTCATAAGGCTCTGACAAATCTAATGCTTCTAGGATAAGTGACAGATTCTAACACAAATATATGTGTACAAGATACACATGTGGTGATGTATCTAATTGTATCAGGCCTCATATGGATTTGATAGAGCACTTTAATGCTTTTCAGACCTAACACCTCTAACAGTGCTAACACTTTTGAGCATATAAGAGGTACATGTGGTGATATGTAATTGGATTTGGCCTCCTTAAGCATTGTCAACTCTAAAACTTCTAGGACTTGATGCGTCTCTGATAGTTTTAACACTTTTGGGTGCATGAGGTACACAAATATCACAACAAGGTTCAATTATAGGGGCAATTCAATCGAAGAGGCATGGGAGGCCAAATTGAACCCCTTCTTGACATAACTATAAGATCATGATGTATGATTTGGGACAAAATTAAGTATGATTCTATCTATCATGAATTGAACCAATTAGTTGATTGGTTTAATTAGGGACATGATTTGGGCGAAATTGAGCCCCTAAACCAAATTTATGGCCCAATCAATTATATAATATAGATGCAACATGTATGTCTTAATTAACCCTAATTTAATCAAAAATGCAAATAGGAATGCAAATGTGGCCAATTTCCACCCATTGAACCTAAATTAGAGTCTACGATATGATTGAAAGAGCTAAATTAGGTCACATTTCATGACATGTTGATCATAAACCCTAATTTTATCATTTAAACATGTCTAATTCCCCTGAACCCTAATTTCATGACATATACACATGTACAAACCCATTACACTAAACCCCTAACCCTAAATCCTAATTTTATAACAAATGTAACCCCTAAGTTCCTTGATTTCATCGCAAATGCATAAATTCATGAATTTGATTAGTGCTAATTTGTGAACCTATTATTCTCCTAGTTTTATTAAGACATATGATGGGATTTTGGGAAAAAATAGCTCATTTCATCTTACATATTGAGCCTTATTGCATCATTCATTAGTCTTATTGCTTCATAGTCTTATCCAGAGTCTTATTACATCATGTATTAGAGATTTATACATCATATTGGGGATTTATGCATCATATTGAGCCTTATTGCATCATATGATAGCCTTATTCCATTTTATTGGATAAATTTATAGTATTATATGATAGTCTTATTGTATCACATGATAGTCTTATTGCATCGTATGATAGTCTTATTGCATCATATTGAGCCTCATTGCATGATATGATGGCATTATTACAACATCTGATATTCTTATTACATCATATTAGGGATTTATGCATCATATTATAGTCTTATTGAGTCTATTGCATCATATTATATTATTATAGTGGAAAAAATACATTTAATATGAGCCTTTTTGCTTGGTTTTATAGTATATACCTATACTTCAAAGAACGCATATGCATAATAGGAACATGTATTTGTTCTTATAACATGTATGCATCCTTATAATGCATACGTATTCTTTAAATTTTAAAAAAAAAATCACTTTTCAATGTCTATTTTTATCCCTAATCGAGATTATTATCCCCATAGACATTCCCTACGTACTCTGTGTACTTTCTTAGTTGTAGTTTTTTTTTGGACCCCATATTTGAAGTACTTTCTTGGTTGATTTTATCAAAATGGGATCCAGTTCATGATTAGGGAATAATAAGAAGTTGAAGAACAAAACTTCATAGTAATTAGAAGATTTGAGAGAAAAAACAAGGTACAAATACAAGCATTTCATTCCAGACAAGGTACAAACACTAACCCTGATGAGGCAAATGCCTTAGATAATGATGTAATTGATAATAATAAATTGAATAATGATAGAGTTTACAATAATAAATTTAATTATGATTAAATTCACAATAATGAATTGAATTATGATTAAATTGACAATAGAAAATTAGATAATGCTATAAATTCACATTTAAAGTTTAAAGTTTTTGATTTTATTGATGAAGAGCCTATGCATGATAATTTACCCACAAACAATGAAGAAAATTTAATAGAATCAAATAATGATAAAATTAACAATGAATAAAATTTGATGGAAACATATATTAAAGAAACAAACAATGAAAAAAATTCATGGAAACATATAATGATTTTGAAACACCCTTTGAACGGATTCCACCAACAACAACACCTCCAAAAATTGTGTGTAGAAAAGATAAGTACTTAATTAAAGTTTATGAAAGAAATTGAAACCAATTCATAACAAAAAAATTGACCGCCATTCAAGAAGATTGGCTCAAGAAATTTGGGATAATTTCTTTCATAAATTGGAGTATGATAGTCAAAGATGTTAATTATTTATTTCATTGGTAAAATTGGTTAAGATGGGACCTGTAATATACACATTAGGACTAAGAACATATAACATGGATAATGAAAATGATGAAATTATTGAAAATCTACATGATGCATATCATATTGTAGGCCCTAAATCATGTAACAAAGATTGTAATGTTGCCCAATGTATAATGATAACTTGTGCAATAAGTGTTGAAATAGGGGGAAATGATTGATATTAAAAATAAGTTAAACACTTGATATAAATATAAAAACATTAATGAAAGCAATTGTAAAATGTGAAAAACTTAATGATCCCAATATGAAATATCTTTGGTCATTCTCTGGTAGACTTCCACAAAAGGACAAGGCTATAACCGATGCTTTGAAAGACTTGCACAATTATAGAAAGATAATATAAGAGTTTCATCCAATGAAAGAGATGTAATGAAAAGAAAAGTTGGTTCTCATAATCATGAATTGTATCCAAAAAAATTCTTGGTTATGACTCAAACACAATTGTACTCTAAGTTTTTGTAAAAACATCCACAAATTGCTATTAGTCAAAGACTTTTTGAGATGACAAAACCTTTTTATGTAAAAATAAATCACACATGCATCACTTGTTGTAGGAAACATGTTGAATTTTCAATGCAATATGTTGTTTTTCATCATATTCATTATACTTTTCATACTACTAACATTTTGTAGGAATGTAGCATAAAAGTTCTAACAAAATCAGCTAGGGAATTTATCTTAAATATTTTTTATGAAAGACCAGATGGATAGTTCTTTTATAAGAAAGCATGTTTGGATGGAAATTACAACATTTGTGATGGATTCCAAAATTGAAAAAATATCTCCATGATAAATGTACAAGTGTAATTGGATGGGAATTAGTTGGTTTGATAAAATACAACTCTATGACTTATCAAGTAAAAGATGGTAAAGAATCTAAAAGGTCTGAGCTTGTTACGAAAGAAAGACCTATTTCAAAATTTATGGTCGAATTCATGGAGAAACTTATTTATGAGTATGCAAGACACACCCATAGGGCTGAATGGTTAGATGAACATTTCAAGCTAAGCAAGGACACATTCCCACTTTATTCTATTATTTTAGTAGTCAAATTTAGTGAAAATTACACAATTAAACCACAAATAGATGTTCAATCATAGTATTACAACTCAATACAAATTATCATATTCATGCATAGAGTATTCATACATGCACCTAATAGTATAGAGGAAGATTTAAAAATATTAAGGGAGTACAATTTATATATCAGTGATGACAGATCACATTATATAGAGTATGGGCAAGGTTGTTTTGAGAATTTATATGGACAGTTGACTCAGAGGAATATTATTTTCAAACAGCATTACATTTGGTCATAAAATTACACATCATAATTTAAGAATGAAAAAATGTTTTATTGGTTGATCTGGATGCACTTTATCATTGGTGTAGAACATATTTGGATTTTCACTGAGGATGGCCATAAAAAAGGGGAGCATGATGGTGATAAAGCATGTGTAAAAAGAGACGTTACAAGGGAAGAGTTAAAATATGATAATGTTGATAATTTTATTGACGTAAAAACTGTGGTTGACTGGTTTAATGAGAACATATGTCATGGTGCTCAAGAAAACTATACTATTCCTAGACATTTTTGGTTAATGGAGGAAAAAAACTTGGCAAGCTATGAGGATTTTATGACTCTAACAGGTTCAAGTGAGCTCCACTCATTTCATAGATCCAATGTTAGTTCTTGGACTATTCATACATGACACTTGGCATGATTTTGTTATGCATGCATGGACTTTGTTTGGAATGAGTGTGAGTCACAAGACTGGGTGGATGACTGGAGTTACAAACCTCTAATTCCAATCAACACATATCAAGTTCTACCAACATTACAACTTACAGACATGACATCTTCACATGACTTTGACCATATATCTAATCTAGTACAATTAGGTAGAAGATTAATATTTATGTACTATCTATTCTCATAATCCATCTTCATAATGTCATTAAAATTTGTTTTTTATGATGCAGGCCATGTTTTTACAGTTATTGTAGATGAGGATAATGAAGAGGGAATAGATTACTACTTATATTGGTGTGTATATGGAAAGAAAAAATTGACTTCCCTGATTGTAGATGGAGAAAACATTGATTATCCCACTAGGATTGTGGTAGTCAATGAAACTTGGATTTGATGATATCTTATAAAAAAATTCAAATGTATCATTATTTGAAGACTTTGAAACTCATAGAAAGATTATACACTATTCAAATTTGGTTCTTGTAATGAATATTTAATTACAAAAATATCATAGGAGGCCAAGAAACAAGAATCTATAGAAAGTTCATGAATCAGACCATGAAGCTATTCTTAATACTATCAATATTAGAGTATATCCAAGTGGTTCATCGGATTGAAATGTGTAGGTATGCTGACTTGTAAAATGTAGATGTAATCAATTTTACTAAATGTTTTTGATTTTATAGCTAGTACATGCATAAATTTCATCTTTAATTACTTACTAACATTTTTTTTTAGGTTAGTGGTGCCAAATCAGCTTCCACCTTCACGTGGTTGACACTGTTAGTAAATAATTTCATATTATTGAAGCTAAGAGAATATTAATACAAGTACTTGGTATTTTTGTGCTCTTGAATAATTTCTCATGACAAATTTATTTCTCCTTATAACCTTCTAAACACATTTGTTGTTAGCGTTTTCATGCTCTGTAATAGTAGTGAAAATACACTTGCAGGTGTAAGTGGGTGTCAATATCATTGGAACACATGTAATGTGCCTATATAGACATGCTTGAAGTGGTGAATTTGCACTTACTAGTCCCAGAGGCAAAGTTGTTAGTTGTAGGTCAACAAGTTATCTCTTCACTGCCAAAAAGTTACATTTTAAGACCCTTTACTATAACTTCTTTCATGGATTTATCTTAGAGGTGATTCAAACTAGAATTAGAGTGTAATTATAAGACTTTCCCACATAAATAAGGGATCTTACGATTATTCCATACAACTTATAGTTTTAGTTTTATGCATGCTTGAACTTAGGCTAAAAATTAGCATTTTTCTTGTATTGGGAAGGGTGTTCTTGAGCCCACAATGGGTGGTGGGTTTGTTGATCAGGAAAAATGAGAGGCCAATAATCTACTAATATATATTATCCATCTCTCTTGACATGTTGGTAGTGTCAATTTTCAGCCAAAAAACACTAAAAATTGAGTTCTCAGACTATAGCTTCAACTTTGACAACATTTGTTGTTAGTGTTTTTGTGCTCCAAAATAGTAGTGAAAACACCTACGAAAGGAATTGGGTGTCATGATTGTTGGAAAACATGTAATATTCCTATTTAGACATGTTCAAAGTGGTGGATTTGCACCTGTCAGTCCCAGAGGTAGAGTGGTTAGTTGGAGGTCAACAAGTTATCTCTTCACTACCAAAAAGTTGCCTTTACTACAACTTCTACCATAGTTTTCTCTCAGAGGTGATTCAAACTAGATTTACGGTGTAATTAAATGAATTTATCATGCACATTATGGATCTTGAGATTCCTCTATATGACTTATAATTTTTTTTTAATGCATGATTGAAGTTAGGCTAAAAATTAACATATTTCTTGTATAGGGAAGTGCATTCTTGAGCCCAGAATGGGTGGTGGATTTTTCATCTGAGTCAAATGGGAGGCTAAGAACCTAGTCCTAGATGTTATCCACACATTTGGATGTGTTTTAAGTATTATTTTTTATCCAATAAGCACCAAAAATTGAGTTCTTAGATCATAGCTTCAACTTTGACAACATTTGTTATCAATGTTTTTATGCTCCAAAATAGTAATAAAAATGCACTTGCAGGTGAAAGTGGGTGTCATGATCATTATAAAATGTGTAATTTGGATATGTGTGTGTGTGTGTGTGTGTGTGTGTGTGTGTGTGTGTGTGTGTGTGTGTGTGTGAGATTGAAGTGATGAATTTGAATTCTCTAGTCCCAAATGCAAAGTTACTAGTTGGAGGTCAATAAGTTGTCTCTTCACTACCAAAAATTTGCATTTTAGGGCCCTTTACTGCAACTTCTACCATAGATTACTCTTAGAGGTGATTCAAAATAAATTCAAAGTTTAATTATAGGTATTTATCACACACATGAGGGATCTTAATATTCCTCCATATAACTTATATTTTTGGTTTTATGCATGCCTGAAGTTACACTAAAAATTAGCATCTTTCTTGTATTAGGAAGGGCGTTCTTGAGCTCAAAATGGGTGGTGGGTTTATCATCTAGGCTAGATGGGAGGACAAGAACCTGATCTTGGATTTTATCCACCCCTTTTAATGTGTTTTTAGTGATAATTTTTATCCAAAAAGCATCAAAAATTAAGTTCTCATATTATAGCTTCAACTTTGACAACATTTGTTGTCAGTGTTTTAATGCTCCAAAATAGTAGTGAAAATGCACCTGTAAATAGAAATGGGTTTTACGGTCATTATAACATGTGTAATTTTCCTATTTAGACATGTTCAAAGTGGTGTATTTTCACCTATCAATCCTGAAGTCAAAGTTGCTAGTTAGAGGTCAAC
The DNA here is from genome assembly GCA_037957365.1 of Torreya grandis. Classification (NCBI taxonomy): domain Eukaryota; kingdom Viridiplantae; phylum Streptophyta; class Pinopsida; order Cupressales; family Taxaceae; genus Torreya; species Torreya grandis. The sequence goes on from JARHVA010000880.1 coordinate 1,280,559, forward strand.
AAGTTGTCTCTTCACTACCAAAAAGTTGTATTTTAGGACCCTTTACTACAACTTCTGCCATAGATCGCTCTTAGAGGTGATTCAAACTATATTTAAGGTGAAATTAGGGTAATTTCACATACACATAATGGATATTATGAATCTTCCATATGACTTACATTTTTGGTTTTATGTATTCTTGAATTTATGCTAAAAATCAACAGCTTTCTTATATTAGGAAGGGCATTTTTGAGCTCAGAATGAGTGGTGGGTTTGTCGATCGAACCAAATAGGAGGCCAAGAACCTAGTCATATACATTATCTACCCATTTATATGTGTTGGAAGTGCCATTTTTTTAGGATAAATGAAAACCCAAATCTATCCCAAATTGCATACAAGAGAAACTATGAAATGAATTAATCAAACATTTTGAAAATAAACATAAACATGCACATAATAGGAGATGCTAGATTTAGCATGGTTCACCCAAAATGGACTACATCCACCAAACTTATCTATTATATTATTTCCAATAATACAAGGGAGAAACAAAATCTTAAAACAAACCCTATTACACCTCTCTACCTTTTTCGCCTCCACTCTATGTACCAATTTTCTATCATCTATCACAATCATACATCTTAGCCATATATCAATATATTTTAGGGTGAAAAACACCTAAGCATAACCTATACCATTATATCTATAAACCTTTAATCAATATCCTAGATTGACTATGAAATTACAATTTAATAAGGTAATTTTAATAAAAAAAATCACTTTGAGGCTGTTGCCCCCAAACCCCCACTGGGTCAGGTGGCCCCTTGGACCCCACAAAGGGCGTTCCCCCCTTGAATCCCCCTATGCCATGAAGGATTAAAATAATTGGATCTAAACCTAACTAAAATAACATTATAATTTTAACCTCTGATCTTGGAAGACAATCAGGTTCCAAACCTAACAATCTCCCACTTGGAGATAGATTGTAGCAACTCCACCACTATTGCATCCATTGTACTATCTAGACCTGGACATGTTCCTTAATTTAATTAGCATCCATGAAGTCCAAATAAATCTAAAAAAATCTTCAAATTTTGTCTTATAACTACCTTGGTCATCATATCCAAAATATTTTGACTGGTATGTATCTTCTCCAATTTTTATTTCTCTTCCACTATCACTAAATGAATGAAATGATACCACAACTAAATGTGTTTTGTCCTAGAGTGAAAATCTAAGTTTTTGGCTATATGGATTACACTCTGACTATCACTATATAGTGTACATCTTTATTGAATATGTCCTAATTCTTCCATCAACCTCTATAACCAAATTATTTCCTTGCTTGCTTCTGTAACAACAACATACTCAGCCTCTATGGTTGAAAGTGCCACAACTTTATGTAAGCGTAATACCTAATGTACCACCTATTATAAACACATACCCTATAGTTTTTCTTCTACCATCCAAGTCATCTACCATATCTGAGTCAACATATCCTTGTAATGTCACATCTAATCCACCATAACTTAACATTGTATCTATGGTCCCTCTTCAGTAATGAAGGATCCATTTTACTACCTTCCAATGTTTCTTTCTTGGATCACTCATGAACCTACTCACCACTCCCACTGCATGTGCAATGTTTGGCCTCGTACACACCATTTCATACATTAAACTATCAATTGTTGATGAGTATGGAATTTGACATTAGATTATTTTCTTCTTATGTTTTAGGATATTGTTCCTTTGTTAATTTAAAGTGTGTAGCCAAAGGTGTCCCAATTTATTTTTCATCCTGTACATTAAATATTTTCAACACTTTTTTTATGTACTCTCCCTGTGATAATTCTAGATTCATATTCTTTACATCTTTAGTTATCCTCATACCAAGGATCTATTTATCAACACCTAGATCCTTCATAGAAAAGCAATCACTTAACTATTTCTTGAGTACATTAATAATGTGCATGTTGGAACCAACTACAAGCATATCATCTACATATAAAAGTAAAATACTATAGCTGTCATTTTCAAATATTTTATAATATACACAATGGTCTAAATGACATCTAGAATAACCCTATTTCATCATAAAACTTTCAAACTTAATATACCATTTTTAGGACATATAAGCTCTTCTTTAATTTGCACACCAAATTCTCCTTACCGTTAACTTCATAACCTTGTGGTTGATCCATGTATATTTCTTCCTTCAAATCCCCATGAAGGAAAGTAGTCTTCACATCTAATTATTCTAAATGTAAATCTTCAATAGCTACTAAGCTTAAAAAAAAATTAATTGAAGTCATTTTGACAACTGAAGAAAATATTCTATCAAAATATATACCTTTGTTTTGTCCAAAACATTTAACCACCATTATGGCCTTGAATTTATTTTTACCTACATTCTCCTCTATCATATATACTCACTTATTCTATAATGCCTTCTTTCCTTTAGGAAGCTCCACCAAATCCCATGTCTGGTTTTCTATTAGAGCATCATACTCCTCATTCATAGCTTGCTCCCACTTATCCTTGGTACCAATCTACACTACTTCATAGATTTTTAGTTCACCACCATCAATAAATAATAAATAATAGAAAGGAGAAAAATGATTAGGTGGTCTACTTACTCTCGTAGATCTTCTAATAGGGGTTTCAGGTACCTATTCCTATTACACATTTTGATCAAGAACCTTTGGGACATGTTTTTCCATAATGTCTTCTAATACTGTATATTCTTTCTTGGATTATTTTTGCTTCTTTTCCTACAACTAGTCCCTGTACATGAATTTTTCATGGAACACATCTCTACTCCTAATTTTTTTTATCTTCCATATTCCACAACCAAAATCCAAAGTCATCAGTTTCATAACCAATAAATTTGCATTTTTGAGACTTAGCTTCTAATTTATGCCTAAGATCTTTGTCAATATAACAAAATGTCTCATGACCAAAAACTCTTAGAAAAGAATAATCTACCTTTTTTCTATTCCATGCCTCCTCTGGTATTACACCATCTAAAACACTTGAATTTCCTCTATTTATTAGATAAATTATTGTAGTTACAGCATCTACCTAAAACTAGAAAGGCAAACTTGCATGCAATCTCATACATCTAGCACACTCCATAATAGTCATGTTCATTCTTTCTAACATACCATTCTATTGTGGTGTTTTTTTAACTATTTTATGTCTATGAATTCCACTTAATGAATAGTAATTATTAAAAGTGTTACTACAATACTCACCTTCATTATCTGATCTGAGACATTTTAGTATTAAACTTGTTTCATTTCAACTAAAGCTTTCCATTTTTTGAATATATCAAAAACATTAGACTTCCTTTTTATATAGTATACCCAAACCTTCCTAGTTGCATCATCAATAAAAGTAACATAATAATTTAAACCACCAAGCGAAGATACTTAAGTTGGTCCCCATACATCTGTATGCACAAGCTCTAACTTCTACTCCTTCTTGGTTGGTCTAACCCTAAGAAACTTCACATAGTTTTGTTTCCTATATACACAGTGCTCACAAAAGTCTAGATCTAATTATTTTAGACCGGGTAGTTTATCCTTTACTTGTAAGGTCTTCATTCCCTTTTCACTCATGTGGCCAAGTCTGTAATGCCACAAAGCTACATCTTTACCTATAGCAGTTACATCACAAGATGAATTAGCATTATCTATAGACAAATATAAATTTTATAATTCTTACCTTTTATAGTCACCAAATAACCCTTTGTGACCTTCTATGATTTGGCTATAAATGTGACCATACAACCCTCACTACCCAACTGTCCTACAAAGATTAGATTTATTCTCATGCTTGGAACATGCCTGATAACTTTTAGCACCCAAGTGTTTCCATTTTGTAATTTACCCTAAATACTTCCTTTTCTAACAATGTTATAGGATTCATCATCACCAAGTTAAACATTCCCATAATTACCTTGAACATAATCTATAAAATAATGTCTATGAGGGGTAGCATGAAAAGAAGCACCTGAATCTAAAACTCAAGATTCGGTAATATTATCCAAAGAAAGTATAAGAGCATCTTGTAATATATCACCTGCTACATTTGCTTCTCTATTACCTTCTTGTTGATCCTTACCCGACTTTTCTTTTTGAAACTAGCATTATTTCTTTGTGTGTCCTAGCTTGTCACAGATCCAACATTCCATCTTGCCTCTTGATTTAGATCTTGCACCCCTTTTTTATTTTCCATGGTTTCCTCTTCCTCTATTCTTCGGCCTTCCTCTGTTATCCACTATTAATGTATTTATAGATATGGATATTTTACTTGTGCTTTTCCTTCACATTTCCTCACTTAGGATAACACCCACCACATCTTCAAACTTTAGTTTGCCATTGTTAGACATAGAGTTATTTACTGCCATTACCAAGCTATTGTAGCTTTTAGGCAAGGAACAAAGAATAATAAAATCCCTAACTTTATCATCAAAGTCAATATTTATGAAATGTAACTGTGTTAAACACATTTGAATGATCTTGTACTGAACCATTTTTAGATATTTTCATATTAAATAATTTTTTCATAAAAAAATTTTATTTGAAGCAAAAGGTTTTTCATATAACTTGCTTAATGCACTCATATGACCTTTTTTTGTCTTTTCTTGTGATATGTTGAATGCTATATAATATGCAAGGCACAACCATATGGTTCCAAGGGATTTTTGATCTAATAGTTCCCAATTTTCATTTGACATTGTCGATGGCTTCTTAGCTTGCCTTCCCAATGGAAAATATAGTTCCTTCTATTAAAGGTAATCCTCCATCTACATCTTTCAAATTCGAAAGTTCTGTCCACTAAACTTTTCCACCTTAGATTTATTTTCATCTGCCATAGCTCCCACTTAAGATCAAACCCTTTTCTTCCTGTGATTTAAAATTATTAAAAAAAAAACCTTCACTCTGATACCACTTATTAGGATAAATTAAAACACATATCTATCCCTAAACTACATATAAGAGAAACTATGAAATGAATTAATCAAACATTTTGAAAATAAACATAAACATAAACATGCACATAATAGGAGATGTCAGATTTAATGTGGTTCACCTAAAATGGACTACATCCACCAAACTTGTCCAATATATTATTTTTATAAATACAAGGGAGAAACAAAATCTCGTAACAAACCCTATTACAACTCTCTACCTTTTTTGCATCCACTTTGTATACCAATTTTTCATCATCTATCATAATCATACATCTCAGTCATATATCAATACATTTTAGGGTGAAAAATACCTAAACATAACCTCTACCATCAAATCTGGAAACCTTTAATCAATGGCCCAGATTGACTATAAAATTACAATTTAACAAGGAAATTTTAATAAAAATTTTGATTTGGGGGCACTGCCCCCAAACCCCCACCAAGGCACATGGCCCCCTGGACCCCCCTCCCCCCAGACCCTGCAAGGGGGGTTCCCCCCTTGCAACCCCCCATGCTATGAGGATTCAAAGAATGGGATCTAAACCTAGATAAAATAACATCATAATTTTAATCTTTGATCTTGGAAGACAATAAGGCTCCACACCTAACACAATTTTCAACCAACAAGCACCAAAAATTGAGTTCTCAAACCATAACTTCAACTTTGTCAACATTTGTTGTTAGTGATTTTGTGCTCCAGAACAATAGTGAAAATGCACTTATGGGTGTAATTGAGTGTCATGGTCATTTGAAAATGTGTAATTTACCTATTTAGATGTGTTTAAAGTGGTGGATTTGTACCTGCCAGTCCTAGAGGCAAAGTTGCTAGTTAGAGGTCAATAAGTTATCTTTTCATTGCCAAAAAGTTACATTTTAGGAGAGAAGTAGAATAGTGCATGGTATTAAGTATATTATGGCATGAATATAACTAAGAAATATAAGTTGAATCAGATTATCCCTTGAAAAATGTTTAATAACTCTCAGTTAATTTTAAATGATGGTAGATGATGGAAAATCTTGCATTCTTGCACATAGGCAGGTTGTGATAGATAGGTCTGTGAACCTATGCTTGGAAAATGATCAAGAATATTACAAGAAGAGAATAATCAAGGAAATAGTGTGAATTTTTTAATTATATGAAATTATAACCTCTTCTATGAATAAACCATTGTTTGAAACACTAAGGTAACAATGTCAACCTTCAGATATTGTACAAGCAACATTGTGACAGTAAACATGTTATTCCATGGATATAAGGAATTAAGACATGATGAAGGGAATTTAAGAGTATTTGAAGGTTTATTTAGATTTATTTAACCTAAATTAGGCTTTTTTTATCTTAAATACTGATGGAAATCAAATACACAACAATTTAGTATCACACCTGTTGTACACAGTTAATTTTGGCCCACAATCAATTGAGAAATTGATGTTTTAAGCCTAGAATGGATCAAATAAGGGTTATGGCATACTAGATGAGGTAGAGGATATTATTATATAAATTTTTGTGAGGATTTTATCCTTTGAAACATTTTATCATTCAAGATATGTAATTTAAAGTGCTCAAAGGGTTTGTACAGGGCCTAAAAACCTTAGAACTAGGTCTTAGGAGAATTTGAGAGATGTAACCATTTAATACCATTTAAGAGAAGGTGAATTAGGTTTGTAAACTTTAAAAAGGTTTGGTAAATCATTTTTTTATCATTTAATACCATTCAAGCATTGTGATTTTACTCTTGAAACCTAAAGTGAGATGTGGTCTTTGGAACCCAAGGGGTTGTGCCTAGTCAAAACTAGTGAAGAGACTACAAGAAAGTTTCTCAATAAAATAATGTAAGGAGGTAGATAATTATAAAAAATTATAATTAAGTATTATAACACAATCAGGAAAAGTGTCTCTATATATTCAACAAACAAGTACATGTGTCAAATGACTAGTAAGCCCAAGAATCAAAGAGCAATTTTGAAGTAGTAAGGGAATCTTGAAGATCAAGTCATCAAGTACATTGAAACTAATTGGAATGATTATTTTTATAATTTTACTCAATTATATTCATCAAAAATCAAGGAAAAATAGGATGATGACTCATTTGTGAAATTTGACTAAGCAGACATATGTCACTAGCTTTTTGCCAAAATAGGCTTACAGGACAAAATATGTCAAATCTAAACATGAAATTTGGTGGAGAGGCTCATTATGACCTAATATAACCATTAAATGTATTTTTGTGGATTTTTAACAATGTAAACTATTCATTTTTTTAGTACATTCAACCCTATGTCAAATCATGGTCAACATTAGAGCCAGTCTTGGATAAATTGGTTAGTTTGGGGCATCTATAGGTTGATTCAAAGCACAAAATTTGGTAAGAATGTTATAAATGACATAAAAAAACATCACATACCATCATAATACTCCTATAAAGATTTAAAGTTCTTGTTTTTTTGACACAGTCCTCTTGCAGTGAAGAAGGTAGCCATTGGAGATTTCTAAAAGTTTTGTCAGTTCTAGATGCTAGGAAGTAGTTTAGGCCTTAGAGAGGTATTAAAACAATATAATATGATGTTTTATACCTATATTATCCTATATAAATTATCACATTTAGGGTTTTAATGCAAAATTTTGAATAAATACAAGTTTTGGCATGAAGGAAGCATGCAGGCAACTCAAGGTAAATTATGGTAAAAAAGGTCTACAGGACAAAGTACATATCCAAATGACTTAAAAAAACTTAATATTAGTATTCATAACCTAATATACTCATAAATAATCTTGATAAGTTTATATAATAAGTATAATTTCTATTTTTTTGTCACAGTCCCCTCCATGTCTCTTAATGATCATTATTTACGCAGGCATACTTTTTAGAATTTTAAGGTGTTTTTGAGGGTTCCAAGATTATATAAGTATATTAAGATGTTTTTTAAACCTATTAAACACATTTTAATGGTTTTTAAACTCTAAACTTCATGCAATTGCCACAGGTAAGCTCAAATCCCCATAGGCAGTCTCAAAGGCATAAAAGCAAATTTAGTTTTTTGATCATTAGAAAGGTGTAATGAGATGTTTTAGATGTCATGAAGATGTTTTAAAGAAAATAATATCATTTTTAAGGTCAAATTATTCCTTTATAGAGTATGTACAGGGCATGGGAAACCCTAGATTAGCAAGCTTTAGGCATTTCATAGAGATTTGACCATGGGAATTTAATGAAACTTTTTAACCTTGCCCCTCTATACATGTACAAGGTGAATCAAAAGGTGTTAACATTAGATTTTATTATTGTGTATGGATTATAGGACTAAGGGTTTGGAATAGGGATAATTAAGCCTAAATGAGGGTGGGATAATGAAGTGATGGTTAGAGGTGGAGTTGGGATATAAAATTTGACATAGACATGTAAAAAGATAGAGTGTACCTATAAATGCCCTTATAATCTCTTTAAAAATAATAAATTTTCCGTACAAGGCAAAATATAATAAAAAAAGGCTACAAGAATTGAGAGAGCATTATGTTCATAAGGTGTGGAATGAGAGTATGCTATTGTTTGAGTACTTGAAGGGGGTTATACCAGGTATGTTATGATCATATAAGACCATATATGATAATAGGTTGAGCTCTTGAAACATAGACCAAGATTTGGTCCTTGAGACCCAAAGAGGGTGCCTAAGAAGAAACTAGAAAGAGATTGAGTGGAAGTTTGTGAATGAAACATGAATGGAATGAGGTAAAGGATGTATGGACAGAGGTCAATACCATCAAGGAGGTGATACTAAAAGTACAAGGAATAATTACTAGGTGTAAGAAGCTAAATTAAGCCCAAAGAGTCAAAAGAGGAGTTAGCTTGTGAAAGAAGATTAAAATCAAACCTTAACAAGTGAATGTGACCAGTTGGGTTTAAAACTAGTTAATGATGTTTTCTAAGACTTTTCCTCCATACCTCTACATCAGCATACAAACATAATCCAAATGTAATCACTGAAATTCTTTATTTCTTATAAGGGTTTGATTTGCAACATTATCCTAACAAGTTAATCTCAATCTCATAAAATTTTTAATCCTTAAGAATACTTCAAAACCAATCATTCATAATACTCTAAACACAAGTGATTCAAACAAGATTTACTTCATTGGTTTTCTTAAATATTCATGTACAAAATAAGAATGTCATGTACGAATGCCATATATAGGCATACAATGTCAATAATACATGCATTTCCATATAGGCATAAAAAAAATTACAACATGTCTAAAAACATCGTATCTAATGTCGGTTGAATACATCATATATGCATGTTTAATGCCAAAAATGCATATATTGCCATATAGGCATACAAAAATTTACATCATCTACAACATCCTAATCATCAAATTGATCTAGAGGTAAATTTATAAAATGTCATATAATATATCAAAACTTATACCATTGTGTAGATCCCACTGAGACCTTTCCAATGATATGTGGAATGTAGAAAACAGAGCT